>PVHY01000515.1:0-117152 GCA_004024945.1 Uropsilus gracilis
CTCTATTTCATCTATTCTACTGCCATGGCTTTTCTGTGCATTTTTGAGCTCATCTATTGCAACCTTTAAATCTTGAGTCTCTTTCAATTTCAATTTTAGGGATTCATTTTCATTCTTTAGTTCGTTGATTAGGGTATGCATATTGATGCTTTCTTTTTTATATGTTTCTACTTCCTCCCTTAGTGCATTAATTGTTTCTGTCATACTGTTGTCCTTTTTTTCTAATTCTTCTCTTAATTGCTGGAGTGCATTTAACATGTTAACAGAGGAATCTTTTTCTGAGCTGCAAATAATTACTTTGGTGTTTTCTGGAGATTGTCCTTTCTTTGTTGGAGATGGATTGCTTCCTGTAGGGCTTGCTTGCATGTTTAAAGTTTTTCTCCTTACTGTGTTTTGCTTTCGAACCTGTTCTACATATTGAGAAACCATGGATCTCGTGTTGGTTGGCATATTGATGGGAGTGTATTCCAGGTTGAAAGTAGATCTGTACTTTAGTTTAGTTTAGTAATTTGCGCCAGCACCGCTTGCAGCGCCGGCGCCAGTGACCTCCGAGCAGTAGCTAACCTGGCGTGTGCAAGTTGGGCGGGTTTCCGGACGAACCTGGAAGCGGTGCTTGGCTCCCAGGGATGACGGAGGGGGCGGAGCGGCGAGGGGGACCCTCCCAAGGGCCTGGAGCCGGCGAGGTGACCTCCGAGCAGTAGCTAACTTGGCGTGTGCCTATTATAAAATTATAGTGATTAAAGCACGTCTCTTTGGTGATACTAAACACATCGCTTAATAGAGCACAACAGAAGTTTTTAGTGAGGTGTCTTGTTTATTTCTTTTGCCCATTTTTTTTTTGATTGGGTTGTTTTGCTTTTGGAGTTTTATGATTTCTTTGTATAACTTTAATATCAATCCTTTGTCAGATGTACAAAATCGTTTTTCCCATTCAAGAGGGTGTCTTCACTTTATGGTTTCCTTCACTATACATTTTTTAATTTGATGTAGTCTCAGCTGTTTATGTTCTAGTTTTGCTACAAATCTCTGCAGGTGTCATTAAAGCTTATGTCGTGAAATGTTTTGCTTATGTTTTCTTCTGTGTATTTTAAGATTTTAGGTTTTCCATCTTACTTTTGGATACATTTTAAAATTTATTTTTGTGTATGGTGTGAGATAGTGGTCTAGTTTCATTCTTTTGCATGCAGCTGTCTAGTTTTCCCAACACCATTATTAAAGAGCCTGTCCTTATTCCATATATCTTGACTCCTTTGTCATAGGTTAATTGTCCATATATTTGTGGGTTTATTTTTGAGCTTTTATTGGTCAGCATGTCTGTTTTTGTTTCAGTGCCAGGCAGCTTTTAATTATTATAGCTTTATAATATAGCTTGAGATCTGGAAGTGTGATACTTTCTTTTTCTCTTTTGCTTTTGGGGTCTTTTGTGATGTCTTATGAATTTCAGTAGTATTTGCTTCTATTTGAAATATACCATTGATATTTTTATTGGGATAGTATTGATCTATATCTTGCTTTGAATAGTACAGCAATTTTGACGATGTCCATTCTTCCAATTCTTGAGTATGAACTATTTTTCCATTTCTTTGTGTCTTTTATTTCTTTCAACATTGTTTTATAGTTTTTTTTGTGTGTGTGTGTGTATAGATCTTTTACCTTTGTTAGGTTTATTCCTAGATATTTAACTTTTGGAGGTGTAGTTTTAAGTTGGGTGAGTTTTAAAATTTCTTTCTCTTCTAACTCATTGTGTATAGGAAGGGTACAGATTTTTTTGTATTGATTTTATACTCTCATTTTTCTTAATTGGTTGTTTCGGTTGGATTTTCCTTGGAATTTTGAGGGTTCTCTATGTATGTTATGTCATCTGCAAATAGTAACTTCTTCCCAATTTGATTTCCTTTGTAATCTTTCTCTTTTATAATTGCTAGAACTCCCAATACTGTGTTGAATAGCAACAATGAGAGTAAACGTTCTTGTTTTATCCAGATGGTAGTGAAAAGCTTTAAGGTTTTCACCACTGAGAGGGATATTTGCTTTGGGTTTGTAATAAATGGCTTTTATTATGTTTATTCTTTTTGTCCCAAGTCCTTTGAGGGTATTCAATCTAAATGGATGACTGGATCTTATCAAATGCTTTTTAAAGTCTCTACTAATATGACCACATAGTTTTTCTTTCTTTTGTTGATGTAGTGAATTACATTAATTGATTTTCAAATGTTGAATCATCCTTGTGTACCTGGTATGAATCCAACTTGGTCATGGTGTAGGATCCTTTTAATACATTGTTGGATTCATTTTGTTAGGATTTTATTAATGAATTTTGTGTCTGTTCATTAGAGAGAGCAATCTCTAATTTTCCTTTTTTTGTGTTGTCTTTTTTTGGTTTTGATTTTAGAGTAAATATATGAGCACAATTGCCTCATGAAAAGTGTTTGGAAGTATCTTTTTTTAAAGAGTTTGGGCAACATAGACATTAATTCATCTTTGAAAGTTTGGTAGAATTCACTTGTGAAGCCATCTGGTCCTGGACTTTTGTTTTTTTGGAGCATTTACATTTAAGAGTCTTAAGCATATATTGTTAAGTGGAAACAAGGCAGTCTGAAAAGGCTACATACTGTGTGATTCCAATTATATGACATATTGGAAAATGCAAAACTATAGAAATAGTAAAATCATTGTTTATTGCCAGATGTTTAGGGGGAGGTGACAAGGATTGATGAGGTGAAATACAATTCATTTTTCAGGATGGCAAAATGATGTTGTATGCTATTATAGTGGAGGGATGCAAGATATTATGCATTTGTCAAAAATACAGAATATGTCAGGGCAGTGTTAATGTATATTAATTATAGAACTTATATATAAACAATTTATGCAATTGATATACAAAGCCAAACAGAGGAAATGGTGTCAACCTAAATTATTCAAAAAATGATTATGAATTCATTAACTACATATTAATACTCTACCGTAGCTGAAACATTTTTCCATGGGCATATGTATGAATAATGCTGATATAGTGTAACTGGAATCAAGCAATTAAGTAAATGAACAGATTATACTAGGATTCAGGTTTCTCACTGTGGAAGTGGTAGTTATGGATAAAAGTAAAGACTAGAATCCATGTGGTAGTTGTCTTATGGTTGGAGACATTAGTCTAAACTCTCACTGAGTTCATTATAGACTCCATGTTTCCATATTAAATATTTGAAGATATGTGTGTACATGTGTGTATAAATATATATGTATATATATTATTATATATGTATTATTATATATGTCTCTATGTATGTTTCTTTGCATTGTAGGCTCAGAGTGCCTAGATGCAGTAACATCTCCATAGCTGTGAATATAACAGGCACTCAGATCTTAGTTTCTAACACCATTTTTAATAAAAAGATCATGGCTCCTTGAAGAAAAGGCTTATTCTAGTGTTAGAGCAGATAATATACTGGATTAATCTGAAACATTTTACAGGGATACTTAAAAAGTGTTTAATAATGAAACAGAAACAGAAATTCAGTCAGTCAGTCCTTATTGAGGGGATTACATCAAAGGTACATAGGAACCAAGTGAAAGAATTCTCATGGCCAACACTGAAATAATTGGAGTATTGCAATAAATAGAGTAACATTAGTATACAACCAAAAGTATAGTATAAATATCTATGAGTTCATAGTGATATAAATGTGTGGTTGATGAAGGAGGAAGGAAAGCCAAAGCCCTCGTGTAGAAATATGTCAAAAATTTATATAACTTTTCTACTTTCATAAAGTTGGATCATAAGTCTCCATTCCATTTGTATGAGACGTACATAATATAGTGTAGAAAGGGGAACAAATCAGGAGTAACGTTACAGTGAAAAAAATAAAACAAATATTAGCTTAGTCAGATGACCAAGGTCAACCTGAATAGTAATAAATCATATTGACAGTATTTACCCTTGATATGATGTGATAAGAGTGACACTGTACTTCTGTTGCCTTCCTCTCAAAAACCAATAATGGCAGTCTAACCATGAGAAAAACAACACAGTTTCCAATATAGGTACATTGTGCCAAATTCCTAGCCAGTACTCCTCAAAACTGTTAGAATATTAAAAACAAAGGAAGTCTGATAAACTGTCATAGGCAAAATGATTCTAAAGAGACTTGATAACCGAATGTGATGCTGTGCAGTGAATGGGGGTTTGGAACAGAAAAGGGATATTCAATATAAACTAAGGAAATCTGAATAACTACCTGTCAATAGAGCTTCATGAATTATAACAAAAAATATTACACTAGTGAAATATTTTAAGATCTGAGTAAAAGAGGAAACTGGTTGCTGGGTTTATGAAGCTTTCTATATTTTACTTTGAATTGTTTAGTAAATTTAAAGTGTTCTAAAATCTAAAGCCTGCTTTAATTACTCTCAGAATTTTGAAGCCAGTGTCCTCTAAAAGTCCAAGTGCTCTTCACAAGTCAGATTGTTTTGCCTTTATGATTTTTTTTCCCTTCTGGAAGCTTTAAGACTATTTATTTTGTTAAATCCATGCTGTTTTTATATTACACTGAAGTCTTTCAGATGTGGTCATCTCTCATTTATCTTAATCATACTTTTTAGTCTAAGAAGTATTTTACTCATTTCTGACTTTTTCATTCTATATTTGTTAATTTTCTCTCCATTCACTGATGTCCTTCCTATAATTTCTGTCAGCATGATGTGTAATTGCAGAGAACTGACTCATTCTGTTCTTTGTATTTTGTCTACCTCTGTCATGATATTCTGATCTGTGTTTTGGGAGAGGTATTTACTCTGTCTTCTTGGCATTTTATTAACATTTTATTTTGGAAATTTTATTTTTAATTTCTAAGAATTCTTTTTTTTCTGATTGTTTTCACTTTTCAGTCTCCTATTTTTATCTTTATTTATTAAATAATTTATTTATATATAAATTTCACATTTTTTTAATTCCTGGGGTTCACCCACTGCCTTCCCTTCCTGGCTGTTCCCACCCTCTTGTTTTGACTTTTCCTCATGTTTTTTTGTTTGTTTTTCTTATATCCCATATATTTAGTGAAACCATTTGGTTTCTGTCTTTTTCTTTCTGACTTGTTTCTGCTAATATGATTTCTTCTAAGTACATCCATGTTACCATGAAATTGTCAAATTTGTCATTTTTAATCGGTGAGTAATAGTCCATTGTGTATATGCACCACATCTTTTTCATCCAGTCTTCTGTTTTGGGTTGTTTCCATGTCCTTGCAACTAAAAATAGCACTGCAGTAAACATCCGGGCACAGGTGTCCCTTTGCACAAGCATTGAGTTCTCCTTTGGGTAGATTCCCAGAAGAAAAAATACTGAAATTCTTATGGAATAACAAAAGACCTAGAATTTCAAAAATCTTCCTGACCAAAAAAAGGGAAAATGGAGGTATTACTATTCCAGATTTCAAATTATACAAGGTCATTGTAATTAAAACAGCTTGATACTGGTCCAAAAACAGACAACCAGACCAATGGAACAGAATTGAGTGCCCTGAAATAAAACCACACACATATATATATTCAACTAATCTCTGACAAAGGAGTGAAAATTTACAATGGAACAAGGACAGCATCTTCAATAAATGGTTCTGGGAAAACTGGACCAAGACATACAAAAAAAAAAAAAAAATGAGCCAAGAAACATCCTTAACACCTTATACAAAAACCAACTCAATCTCTTATTTTTAATAAATAGATTTCCTCTCAAATTTCAGTGAGGTTAAGAAACATGATTACCTTATTAGTTATCATTTTACGCGCCTGATTTATTGGTGGTTATCTATTCATTTGTATAAACTTCCCCCCCATGCTGTTGGTTGCAGTAATGTATCTTGTAATTTTTGTTTACCTAATTATATGTAAAAATGAAGAACCATGTTGATGATTACATGGAGTTGTTTGTGAGGTTCCTGTGTACTTTTGCAGACTCTGAAAATGAGAAAACTGACTTCTTTCAAATGGCCTGGGAGGGAATTGACTGGTTCATGAAATTAAGGTCATCCAAAAGGACCAAAAGGCAGAATCAAAAGGACCTGACTTTGGACTAAGAGTACCAAGAAATGAAAACCCTTCTTCCTGGGAAAATTGTTCAGTTTTTTGGAAGAGGGATATTTATATTTTTTGCTTGGGAAAGAAACTTGACTTCCTTGACTCAAAGTGAGGGTGGGCAAGTGGCATCGCCTTTCAAGCCTAACCACTCAGTCTCTTTCCTTGTCTGCTTCCTTCCAGCCTTGTATCGGCCATCTCCCCTCTGGGGACATCTCCCATCTGGGTGTTTCTCACAGATCCATCTGCAATATGGCCTCCTTCTTCCCTGGAGTTTTCTCCTTAGTATGCTTCCATCTGTTTCTGACATCCAAAAACATCCTGGGGTTGCTTGTTCCCTGATGACTTCCATTCCCCTTCTGTGTGTATGGTTTTATTTCCTTGTGTAGCTATGCTGACATTTTTCTGAACTTCGGGAGACACAGGGAAAAAAAGGCCTACACAATCTTAATTGGAAAGCTTCAAGTTACTTTTTAAATAAAAGATTTTACAAATAGCAAAAAACCTGCAGGTATGAGACATTTAAACTCTTTTAAATGTATAAAATTTGCATTTTATACATCCAGTCTCCTTAGATCTTACAAAGATGATTTTGTCTAATTCATTTTCTTTATGTGAGACCAGGGATCTAATGGACTGAGAAATTTTGGGATTTTAGTGTAAGTTTTTGGATCCCAGCTTTCCTAAGGCTGTGAGATCCTTAGTAAGTACTAATTTCTCTGAACCCCAATTCTCTCATCTATGGAAGGAGATAACAATGGAATATAGTATCGTTGTTGTAAGGATGGAGTTAAATTATATATATCTATATATATAAACAGCATATACATGGTGCTAAAAATGCTCATTACCCAATAATTTCATTAATAGTTGCTATAGTCAAGTATATAAATATAGTAAAGTAGTTATAGTCACCTATAACTACTTGTGCACCCAATGAACATTTGTTTTTACAGTTAGTAGCAGTCACTTAACTTATCTTTGCATTTTGTGACATTGTAGGTAATACCATCTCTCTAAGAAAAAGGAAGTTTATCTTAAATTACTACAAGATAGCTATAAGGAAGACAAGATGAGAAGTTGAAGCCAAGTGAGCAAACTTCATAATCAATATGTGTTTTATTTTGCTTAAGAAGTTTGTTACCTTTGTAAATGACAGTTATTAAAACAATATTTAAATGTGTGATGATGGCAGAATCTGAACTTTAGCTTAGAAGGGACTAGACCAAAGCAGAGCTACAGGTTTTTAGAGCAGTTGGATGAATGGGGAAAAATACTAGAATGTGTTATACTTTTCATTATGGTGCTTATTAATAGCGTGGCGGTACAAACAGTGTTCCAAGCATAGTAAATATAACAAAGTGCATGTGTGGGAAGTGAAAAATAATTTTTAGGTCTGCAGAGATGAAATAATCTAATGGAATGGAAGAAGAAACGATTTGAGTCAGGATGGAGAGCGAGGTCCTGGGACGGGACACATTTAACCCCAATATTCAAATCCAAAAGCTAATTCTGTAGTTATGATTCAGAGGCTGTGGAAATGGTGTGGGAAAGAGACACCAGATTCCCTCTTGTCTGTCTTCTATTAATGTTACTGACTCTGTTGAAGTTGTGCTTTTCTCATCTGTGTGACCAACATAGGCCCGGAATGAGTAAGCTCCTCCTGGCATACATTTTTCCATTTACCAGGGTCAGTGTTTACATTAATAACACACCGCCCTATATGAGGTGCTCTTTCAGTTAACCCCACACAGCTGCTAATTAGCAGGTCACTTGCGGGTTAGAGGTGTGCTTGTGTTGTGCTTCTTGGCTGGCTGTTGTGTTATTATAACAACTGTAAATGCCATATGCAGCTGCCATCCAGGTTGTGCTCAGAAGGCTGTTTGTATAATTACAGGCATTAGCTAGAGATGGAGCCTGCCAGCTGACATTCAAGAGGCAATAATAACTTAATTTCCTTCACAACAAATTGACTCTCTAATAGGGAATTTAGTGAGACTTCGAACTTAGGAATGACTTGAGAATTCCAGCAAGCATATTTCTGTCCAGTTATTATTATAAAGGGTTGAGTAAACACACCCATACCTATCATTTTTCCCAATTACCTAGGGATCAACCAAGAGGGGACACTGTTCCAGATCTCTTTATTTCCAAGGAAAAAATACATAGTAAGAGGAGTGAACTAACTTCAAGAAGGATTTATCACAAGAAATCTGTCTTCTGTGTGTTGCAATTTTTCCCACTTGGGGACCCTTACTGGGCAGAGTTTAGGAAATTCTTTGCTTTGTCATAGTATTTGGAATTATATCAACATGAGATTTCATGTGAGAACCTGTTCATTGGGACTTTAGCTTTTCTTTGCTTTTATTTTCTCTTAAACAAGAGTGGGGGCAATATTTCCCCCTCTATCCATAAAACATGATGACAAAGCCATCATCTCTATGATAACTTGTTTTTTCTCTTACCTCTAGAAACTAAAAACTCATTCTTGTTGCATTTTTAGCACTTTATACTAATTATAGCATTTTACCATTCATAATATATTTACTTGTGTCCACACATGTCTCTCAAAGTTGACTAGCAGCATTTGTTTCTTATTCATATTGTTAACACCTATAATGTCTTTCACCTAGCAGATGTTAAAAGTAGTTGATAAATGGACTTTAAATTTATTTTTAACAGTTATATAATTCTTTTAATAAAATTTTAATTACAGTGACAAACATGAAAGTCAGAAATAAATGTATTGCATTCTATAAAATTAAGTATACATTTTATGCTGTATATGTAAACATTTCCGTATATGTTAAATAACGTTTTATATTTCTTAACTTTTATATTTATATATGTATTTCTCTGTACACACATCTGCAGTCACATCTATACCAAGTATCTGTAACTATTATTTTGGTGTTTTATGACTTTTTTTGGGTAATATTAAAAAAGGCAGGTTTATTATGAAAAAGGAAAGGAAGTAAAGTATGTTTGCACAGACGCAAGCCAGCAGAAAAAGCTAACCTTCCAAGAGAGGAGCTCACTGGAAGAGGGACCTGTAAAGTCACAGGTGGGTAGCCTTAGAAGTAGGGCCACCTCTGCTACTTTGTAAAGGGAGACATTGGGTGAAGAGACACACCTGCATGGTCATTGGTGGCCAGGACAGCTGCTGCCTGTTCTGCATTTAAATGAGTAAAAATTTGGCAATGACAGAAAGACTTGATGTCCTTTGTAAGGGTAAAAGTTGGTGAAACTTTCTGAACACTGTGAGTACATATTTTTGTGAAAATATTCTGTTGGTAAATATACATAAAAAGCCCAGTCAGGTGTGTGAATAGCAAATTGAGTATGTATGTGATGGGATTTAGATTATTATTATTTTTTTTTATTTCTCTAACCTCTATTTCCTGAAGGGTTTATAGCAAGAAACAATGCTTTTGTATTCAGGAGGAAATTAATTTTAATATAATTTTATTCTATAATTTTAAAGCTTTACAAGAGGAAGGATTTTAGCATTTCCAAGTTCTCTTTAAAATAATTCCTAGGCCATAAGTGATGTTAAGAAGTACTATTTGCTGGGCATGGTGGCTCGTGCCTGTAAGCTTCAGCCTATGAAGTGGCTGGGGCTAGGTATCGCGGTTCGAGTATCGCCTGGGGCAGGTAGTGAGACCTAGTTCCAAAAAAATATAGCTGGGTGTGGTGGTGCATGCCTATAATCCCAGCTACCTGGGAAGCTGAGGCTGGGGTTTGCTTGAGTCTGTGGTACCACCCGGCAACGTGAGCCTGAGGTTCCATGGGCAAAAATAGTGAGACCTAGTCTAAAAAAAAAAAAAAAAAGTACTATTTTTCTTACTCTTAATAAATAGGATTAAATTATTTCATTGGAATTTAATGCATCAGGATTGGGATAGACTATGTCTAGGTTCATGGGTACAAAGATGGTGAGGAAGGAAGGTAAGGCATTTTGAAGTAAACAGTAGCACAGGAACCAGAACAATGTTCAATTAAGAGTGGACTTAAGTGAACTATTTGCTTATTTTGTAAGCAGTTCAAACATTGTTGGATTAAGCAGCAGTATAGTCACAAGGTGCTTGCACTATATTCAGGGAATAGTCTATACTGACATATGGTTTTTCATAATTTTTGTAACTGTTCTGTATGGTAGGCTTACAAAATTATTTCCATTTATGGAAGAGAACCTTTAGGCTTACATTTGATCATTTTCCATATCATAGTGTTTAAATTGGAGTAAAACTAACTTGATTCATAAGTCCAGGATCACACTGCCTTCAAATGGCAGACATTAATACATAGAATGTATTCAAGTTTTTTTTGAAGTTTTGCACGGGTTCATTTTAAATATAGCGCTATGAGCATAGGTTGTAGTTAATTGTAATGATGCATCTGGTAGTCTATCTAAATACCTTCTAAATGCCCCATTTTCAGTTCCTGTTGGTGGCAACACCTATCTTATGTTTCCTTCTACCCCAGAGATGGTACCTCAACAAAGAAGACCGAACTTGCTTAGGAGGGTGCATCCTTTCTCCTCACTGTGGATGGCAGAGAGAGAGAAGCAACCAGCTGGAAATGACAGACATGGGGGCACATGGAGGACCACTTGTGTGCCTTGAGATTATACCAGACATATGGTGTGGCTTGTGCTCCAAAGCTTATATAGGCAGAAACAGTCTCAGATTGTGACTATATTCTCTGTTCTCTCACCTTTTCCTAAGAGCACCCTCACTCTAAATCACTTCTTCAAGACTCCCCATCTCATTTTCTGCTTCTGCATACCCTGCATGAAACATCCAAATATGTAAATGATTGAATGGAATTTTAAAATAATATTTAAAATTTTCTGGGAATAAGGCTAAGTATCTTTTTATATATTTGTGTCATTTGTATCTCCTATTCTGTGAACAGTCTTTCACAAGCTCTTCTCATATCAAATAACTTTTTTTAACTCATAGACTTAATTTAGATTTTCAGAAAAAAAGGAAAAATAGTTTAACAGTTTCTTTTAAATAGTGTGACATAATATTTCTTAATATCTTGTAAAATCGCATCTCCTTCCCTCTTGGCCTACTGCCTGCTGTGTTACTTTTCTTTTTTAGAGCATTTCTTTGTTTAGACTTCCTTCTTAGTCTTTCATATATTAACTTTAGGATAAGATTGGCTAATTCTCTCAGAAGATTCTGTTGATGTTTTGTTGGGATTGTAGTAAATATGTACATAAACAAGGGTGAATTAACAATCATGAGATTGAATATTTGTAAGTTAAAATATAGGACTTTGTTGTTATTGTTCAAACTTCCTTTGGTGTCTCCTAGTATTGTATTAAGATTTTTCTTTCCACAGATAATACATTTTCTTTAGTTTATTCTCAGATATTTACTTATTTTTGTTTTTATAAGTATCTTATTCCACTATCCATTTAATCAGTTGTTTTTCTATGTACATGCTTCTTATTTCTTGCACATAAGTGCTAACTTGTGGATTAAAACAGTTATATTTTAGTGTCTCTGCTTCTCTCTATTTTACTCATTTGCTAATAAGACAGTTGTATCTTCTCTTTAATTAAAATGGGGTTAGGAAATCAAATCATCTATAATTGGTACAGAAATTCTCCTGTCATTGTGCAGTATACACCAGTTGGTCACTAAATAATAAACAAGGGGAAATATCACTTTTTATAGTATTCTAACTGAGTCATAAAAATAGAATCAAGAGATTCTGTCACTATTTAATGGATCTAGGCATTGGGAATCAGTGATTAACATCATAAGGGAAAAATTAATTATTATTTGTTTTCTGATGAAAAATCACAATTCTGCCTGTATCTTGCCAAAGGTATTAAGTCAGAATATTACCAGGCTTCTTGATCCAGCTGTTAATGTGCAATAAACACAGAAGAGAGAGAGACTTGTTAAATTGTATTTTGAGCATGCAGTCTGTTCAGTCTACATAGCCAAAGCTTAGGTTCCTTGGTGGATAAATTACAGGGAAAATAAGGCAGTAAAAAGGGGAGTTTGTAGAAACTTAACAATCATATTAAAATGTCACCTCTTAGGATGCAGCATTGGAATGGTTCAGGATGAGAAGAGATTACACAGAGCCCAAGCAGGTTAGAACATAAGAAACCTAGAAGGTCTGCACTGTATGACTCCTACTTGAGGGGCAAATCAAGGTGCAGCCACCATTCAAGGACAATCTCATATTTATTTAGAATTAAGTGAAAGATAAAATTTAAATAAAGTGGGCAGGCATGTAGGACATGGACAGATGTGGGGGTGCACTCTCAAGGATCCATTTTGGTCTGGCACAAGATTGAGTTGAGTGACCAGGGACTGTTGTCGTGGGGTTTCAGTATTCCCACTAATCAAAGACTACCATCTCTATACTCTAGTCTTGCCTGTTGGTTAATCTTTATAAGTAAGGTGTTTTAGCTCATCTTGCTTAATATCTATCTGCTTTTTTTAGCAGGTACTGGCTTCCCAGATGTTCCTCAAACCAGGGAAATTGTCCTTGGTGAGAGGCTTTCTGCTGCCCATGTGCTTAGCTAGCAAGAACTCTGGGCATAGAGACAATAGCCCAAGAATAAGGAGGGGTTCCCACATTAATTTTTTAAAAAAGATTAGCAAGAAATATATATGTGCTTGGCTAATAAAATCTAAAGAAGTGCAAGGAGGCATCTGTATAAAAGGAAGGATGGTGGCTGATTTTGGAGAAAAGAATTAGGTTGTAAATGGGATGACACATGGAAGAACTCTTTGGAGAGCTAGCAAAACTCTAATTCTGACCCATGGTGGTTACAAATTGTGGTTACAAAGCTATACTTCCTTTTAATCTTGTTTGTATATTTTTCTGAGTTGTTCTCCCCAACACATAGATTAAAGATAAAATGGGGGGGTTGCTTAGTTTGGATTGCTAGGTGGAAGATCAGGTGTTGTCTGTACTCAAAGTGGCCAGATTTCTCTGCTCAAATTTCTTAGGACAACAGTAGTTACTTAGGAAACCAAGTAGATGATACTGGAAGGTTTATGCACTGGTAGTCTAGTAAGCCACATTTCTGAATAAAGAAGCCCCTATTTCAAACATTTTGTTCATTTTCATGATGTAAAAATAAGAACTCTGTCAAAGTTGTTTTTCAAGTCCAAGGTGATGCATCTGAAATTGTGTGGAGTCAGTGCTCACCTTTCAGTGCCAGGAGACTGACTGCTGGGTGGATGAACAGCAAGATAAATTCCATTGGATTCTTGTTTGAGCGTATGGCAACTTATGGGGTTCATGTCAGTGTATTTCAATGAGCAGAGACATTGCTTTTGTTTTGACCAAGACAAAATAAAACAGATGGACTTTGTGAAAATCATGTAGAAGGACCAAGAAGATTCTCATTCTTTCTCTCTCCCTTGTGTTTTTCAAAAGAAGTAGATGACCATTTGTATTTCCTCTTTTGAGAAGTGTCTTTTTCATTCTCCCCATTTTTAACTTGTCTTTTCCTATTGTTTTTATTAAGTTATGTGAGTTCTTATGTATCTTTGTTATCAGACCTTTATCACTTGTATGGAGGGCAAAAATTTTTTCCCACTCGATTGGGTTTCTTTTTATTTTGTCATTGTTTCTTTTGTTGTACAGAACATTTTTAGCTTGATATACCTCCAGCTGTTTATGTTTTCCTCCATTTTTTTTTGCCAGCTGTAGATGTGTCCAGAAATGGATTTCTGAAGGGTAACTCATGGAAGGTTTTGCCCAAATTTGCATCTATGTATTTTATGGTTACAGGTGTTACATCCAAGTCTTTTAACCATTTTGAGTTGATTTTTGTACATGGTGTGAGGAAAGATGTCTTGGTTCATTTTTTTGCATGTCTTGGTCCAGTTTTCCCAAAACCATTCATGGAAGAGGCTGTCCTTGTTCCAATATAAGCTTTTCACTCCTTTGTCAAGGATTAGTTGACTATATATGTGTGGTTTTATTTCAGGGCACAACAGACACATGAAAAAACACTCAACATCACTAGCAACCAGGAAAATGCAAATCAAAACCACAATGAGATACCACCTTACACAAGTAAGAATGGCCCACATCCAAAAAACAGGCAACAACAAGTGCTGGTGTGGATATGGAGAGAAAGGAACACTCTTATACTGCTGGTGGGAATGTAAACTGATCCAGTCACTATGGAAAGCTGTGTGGAGGACCTTCAAAATAATGACAATGGAACTACCATTGAACCCAGCAATTACTCTTCTGGGAATCTACCCAAAGGGGACCTCAATACTTATACAAAGGGATACTTGTGTTCGGATGTTTACTCCAGCACTGTTTATAATTGCAAGGACATGGAAACAATCCAAATGTCCCAAGACAGATGAATGGATGGAAAAGATGTGGTATATATACAGAATGAAATATTACTTATCAATTAAAAATGACAAATTTTACAAATTTATGATAACATGCATGTTCCTAGAAGAAATCATATTAGCAGAAACAGTCAGAAAGAAAAAGACAGAAACCAAATGGTTTCACTCATATATAGGATATAGGAAAAACAAGCAAAAGGCCAGGAGGAAAAGTCAAAACAAACTAAAAACCAAACTAAACTACACAACTGGAGGCAATGGGGGTAGATGGGAGGGAATAGTCAGGGAAGAAAGGAGGTGGGTTATCCCCAGGGAATACAAAGATGTGAAATATATATAAATAAATTAATAAAAAATAAAATAAAGAAGTAAATGTTATAATGAAAGATGGACAAGGGAGTCTCTAATTTCTTAGCTCATTTTGGTAAGGTGAGAAATCTTAGAAGAAAGATTATAAGACAGGCTGAACTAGTTAATCATTCAGGGTGTCTAAATCATGGAGGGTTATGATGAGAGAAGGGTAGGAAGTTGTCTTTTTGACTCAAATGATTAAATTATATCTGCTTCTGGTTGACATGAGCCTGCAGGATAGAAGGACACTGCAAATTTACAGTCTCAGGCATGTCTATGTACAACTCTGTATGTGAAGGTAAAATATACTTTTCAGAAAAAATCAACTTTTTAGGCATAATGAATTTTGAAAGCTGATTTAAAGGAGATGAAATATTAATATGACCTCCCTGCTGGTCTCCATGCTTCTGGAGTACCATGTGACCACAGGAAGCAGAGGGACTCTTGCCTCACATTGCTATATGCAAGCTCATTGGAAGTTGAAACTCTACCTCTTCCTGGTAATCACTTAAGAGAATTATTGAAGACTCAGCTGTCTGGAGCCCCACCCCAGGAAAAATGAATGCAAAAATTTAGGGGAGGGAGTATAAATGTATGTATTCAAAAATTCTCTCCAAAGCTTCTTATCCAGTTCACATTTCAGAGTACTAGCTTATTTTATAAGAATGGATCTTGGGACAAATAACTTGGAATAAAGAAGGATGATATGAAGCGAATAAAGATGAACACTAGAAACAACTATTTGAGTGGGAACAGTCAGGGAAGGGAGGTGGTGGGTGAACCCTGGGGACTACAAATAATGTGAAATAAATAAATAAATAAACATATATATATATATGTAAACTTTAAATAACAAAAAATACCTTATTCTTCAAACTGGACCTTCAGGAATAGCTTACAGGTGGGACCAGGGGATTGGATTTAACTTGGGGACCTTTTCAGAGATGTTGTTGAGTTAAAACATAACTTTCCTAACACTAAGGAAAATCAGGGAAAGTCTGAATAACATAATGAAGAAGCCTTTTTGCATAGCATCTATTAGACCAAAATTTCCCATCATTTCAATTTCTTTGAAAGAGATATGGTGTGTTTGATCTTCAGTTCTGCTCTTTGCTCACAGTAAACTCTCTCTCATTCCTGGAGAATTCTTATCTTGCTCCCTGTAAATCCAGTGAACATTCAGGCAATTTAAATAATGTACGGTTGCTTCAAGAACAAAATTAATCTGGGGATTTAAGCATGAAATATAATTCACAGTTGAATTATGTTTCCAATTCACACTACACTGGGGAATTGAATTCTTAACTTTAAAAACTATGGAGGAGTTCATTGAGGTATAGTGAATAGAAGTGAATAGAAGGTTTTTTTTCCTGACATTTGGCATAATTTTTTAACTTCATTGAAAAAGTGTATAGTGTTTTTGATTCAGGTAGCCCTGGGTTTGAATCTTGACTTAAAGCTTTGTTGTCTTAGTTCAGTTACTTAACTACTCTGAACCTTGGTTTCCTTGCTTGTAAAATTGGCGCGCACATGCACGCACACATACACACACACACACACACACATAAACCCCACTTCATAGAACTCAAGCAATACATACAGTAAGTCAAGATGAGTCCTAAGTATTTTTCCCCAATAGAATAATTGCTACTTAAGTGTTATGACTTTCTAAATATGTAGTATTTCCAGAGGGTAGCCACGCTAGGCAGCAGAAAAGTGTACAAAGGCTATGTAGATCATTATGACCTTATTTTGGGTTCCTGGTGATTAAGACTATGAACTAATTTTTCTCTTCATTATCAGCATTCTTATTACCCCTGTAAAAATTTTATCTTTTTACACTGTTTTCGTATTGAATCAGTGTGTGCATGTACTAAATGAAAAACTCATAGGCTCAAATTTCCCGTATCCATGTTCCTTATCTGTCAGGAGCACATTGCAGAGAGACCGTAATTTTAGCAAGCTTCCCTGGTGATTGCTCACATGCTAAAGTTTCAGAATCATTCCAGACCTTTTCCCTTTATGTTTACTCATTTGGTAACTACTTATTTATTGATTTCCAACTTTATCTAAAAGTAAACTGATTCAATATGGGAGGGTCTAAGTTTATAGAGACTGTCTTCTGACTCTCACACCCCTTTCGTTTATTCGAGCAGGGGTCCTTGGCCCACTGCAACATCCTCCTTGGCGGGCATGCAAAAAGTCAGGAGGCGTGAAAGGGCCTAATGTCTACCTGGAACAATGACCGTTTCAGTGTATATTGATGGTAAGGTGTGCTGGGCCAGGCCTTAGGGGAGGGGAGATGACCCTGAAAGAAGTGGGTAGGGGGCAGGTTGTAAATAATGGTTAGGACTTAGACAGTGCCCACCATGTGTCTGGCACTTTGCTTTACAAATGTTATTTTATTTAATCAGCATAACAGATAGGTATTATTCTAACCTGACATTAGCACATCAAGCTTCTCCTTTTAATTCCAGCTGGAGCAGAGAAGCTTGAAAAACAGAAGTGTTCCCAGCAGGCAGCCACACTGGCCAGCAGAAAAAGTGTACAAAGCAAAATGCAGATCCCAAATCTGAAGTGTCAATTATATTTCTAACAATTGCATATGGACTTCATTAACTAGCTAAATGGTACCTATTTTCGCATCCCGCCAGCTGGACAGATTTCCAGTAGGAAATGTGAGAAGGGAAAATGTCTAGGAATCTCAGGTTCCCTAGGGCCTTCTGGAATGCGTACAGATTAAGCAAGATAAGTTCAGTTCTCAACTCTCTTCTCTTCTTCCTGCACCCCTTATGTAGTCCTCTCACAAATGAATAAGACCAGAGCACCTGTATCTGTCCAGTGAGGAACCAGGGCTGTTTGGGGGGGGGGGGGTTGTTTGTTTTTTTTTCATGTCCTTTTGGGCTTCTGAGGCTGAGTTCCCCCTCAGGGATGGTAGGCAGAAGCAGAAAGAATTCATTCAGCACCAACTTTCTCTGTGGGAAACTTGTATCTCTTTGACATGAGAGTTCTTTATTATATGCTTCCTATTACATCTTTAACACAGCTTTGTGTTGGCTTTTCCCATAGGTTAAATATAATGACGGGTAATCTAATCCTGGAGGTAACAGAATAATCTTAGAGGACACAAGGCTCTATTTAATTCTTGCCAAATGACAGAATATACCCAGACTTTGAACAGGCCTTTGCAGAACTCCCATACGTTTTTGTGTCTTGCTGAGTTCGGAGCCAGAATCTTCCCTTTCTGTTCTTGTTCCCACTCCCTGGCAGGATCTGATTTCACACCAATCGATCTGTAAGAGGATAATGGTATCTCAATTCAAGACAGGCAACCATGGAGAATTGTTTTATATGCTTCTGAGACTCAAGAAGTTTCAGTGGCCTGGGCTAGGGCTCAGTTTTCAAGGAGAGTCAATTCCAGGGCAGAAGATGGTATGGCGAAGTAGAAAAAAATACCTGAGTTTTGCAGGCGGGTTGATGTGGGTTAGAAACGCGGCCCTGTCTCTTATTAGCTGTGAGCTTAGTGTATAGGCCTCAGTTTCTTAATCAGTAAAATGATAATAAACACATACCCATCTTGTAGAAGTTTTGCAAGAATGAAATTAAGGAAATATGTGCAGTTACATTCAGAGTCTATAGGGAGGGAGGGCTCTTCACTTGCTTGATTTTAATTTAAAGATCATTTGAAAAAATACCATACTTTTGTTTTATCATGCAAAGGAGCTTAAAGCCCATTTTATCAGGAAGAGTCAGGAGAGACAGCAAAAAGAAAATGACCTTAAAGTTGAGTCCTGATGCTGACTTGTTGTTCTAAAAAGAAGAAAACCAGTAGCAGCAAATTTTAGACTGACTGAACCACGTAGGCAAATTCGTGATACAACCTGAGATTAGGAAGTGATTAAAAATACACAGTGGCTGGAGCACAGAGCAAGGAGTGGACAGATGAAACTCGAGAGATATATTTAGGCCAGGTCCTGGAGGATTACACACTGTGTGTTAAGAAGTTTCACTATGAACCTGAATATTGTCATGGAGCCAATGAAGGTTTGTAAGGAAGTGACCCAATTAGTTTTACACTTTAGAAAATGACTGTGATTAGCTGGGCGCAGTGGCACGCACCTGTAATCCCAGCTACCTGGGAAGCTGAGGCTGGGGACCCAGGACAATAAGAGCCTGTGGTTTCACGGGCAAAAATAGCGAGACCTAGTCTCAAAAAAAAAAAAAAAAAAAAGAAAGAAAGAAAGAAAATGACTGTGGCTCCAGTGAGGAGTGTGTCCTAGTGAAATGTTGTCTGATTTGTAGCTCTTGCTTAGGATTTGTGGTTCCTGAAGCTTGACTCTTTGACTTGAAACTCTTCATCCAGTTTGGAAATTCTTAGCTGATATCTTATCAAAAATTTCTTCTGCTTTACTCTCCCTCTATTCCTTTTCATGACTTTTTATCATGGACTGTACATCTGTCAGAATCTTTCCAAGATGTCCTATCCATCCTTGTTTATTTTTGTGGTTATGTAATCTGTTTTTGTAAATGAAGCCTTATTGGAACAACCCAATTTTTTGTGTATTGTTTATGACCACATTTGCAGCCCAGAGACAGAGTTAGGTAGTTTTGATAAACACATTATCCAATAAATCATACTATATTTACTATCTGGACTATTACAGAAAAAAGTTTGCAAATCCCAGTGCTAATTCATTATTAAGCACATTCACTGAAATTTTTATATCAGTTATTCCTTTTTTATAATTATGTCATTGATTCATTTTAATAGTTTTCAACTATCTGCACAAATCATTTAGTTATAAATATATCAACTGCAGTTATTTTAAAATCCATATTTGAGTAACACCAATATCTGAATCTCTTGGTTGATTTTGTCTTTTATCATTCTTGGCTTTTGGTCTTTGTGTCTAGTCTTCTGGTATAATAATGTTTATTGAGTGGTGACCGAGTGATAATATATTTTCGAGACATTTTGAAACTTTTCTCAGGATGGAATTTCTGATAAGATTTACTACTATTTCCAGCAAAAAGCTAACTTAGGAACAGATTAACTTAATTCCTATCACAAGTCAAGCTGATAGGAGGCTGTTCTTCAGTCTTTGTGAAAGTTGACATCTTTCTTTTTTACTTATCCTTTATGAAAATAACTTTTTGTGAGTCACAGTGAAATCCAGAGGTGTTTAAAAGACCCTCTTTATTAGTGGATTCTGAGCTCTATTGTCTATATTCTACTCAACTTTTAACCTTTAATATTAGCTTTCCACCTCTCATTTGCCACCTTCAAACCATCAAATACCTTCGAAAGAAAACTGGTGCTTTATATTAGGCCTGTATCTTTTCATTTCTCTTCTCTCTAAGATAATAATCCTTCCAGACCTGTTGGTGGAGTAACTCTCTAATGCTTTTAGTGAATTTCCTTGTGTTTGGGGATTTTTATATAAAATATTGAAAGAGGGTTAGATCTACTGCTAGCTACTTTGTTATTACTGGAAGTAGAATTATGGATTTTAAGTAATTTGAAATATGATGTATAAAAACAAGATTGAATCAGTAGAAGTTGTATAGAGTTAAGAAGTAATAGTGTCTTGAACAACTGGCCCTAATAGTAGAATCTGCAGATGATAAATGAATATTTGAAACATATTAACCATCAGCGAATTGCATGCTAAACTATAATGAAAAACTACTTAATTCATATGAGAATGACTGGAATAACCTGGTATATTATCAAATTCTGATGAAGATGTGGGAAAACTGTAACACTCAAACAATGCTGATAAAAATATAAAATGATATAGTCACTTTGGAAAATTGTTTAGCGGTTCCTTTTAAAAATAACCATGGAGTTACCATCCAGCCCAACACAGCCCTGAACTGTGAAGTATTTAACCCAGAGAGATGAAAAAGAATGTTTATATACAAAACAATGTACATGCGAGTTCATATAAACTTTATTTTTAATATCCCCAAACTGGAAACAATTCAGTTGTTTGTTAATAGGTGAATGAGCAAACTATAGATAACCAAACCATGATATACTACTGAGCAGTAAAAGGAGAAGATACTGATTTACACAAAAAGTCCTGAGTGGCTACCTAGGAAAATATGTTTAGTGGGGAAAAAAGAATAGGTCACATACTGTACAACAGTCAAAATACTGGCTATGGTGATATATTGCATTTTTGCAAAATCATCAAGGGAGACTGGATAAAGCAGAAAAAACTCTCAGTATTATATCTTACAACTATACTCAAACTTACAACTAATGAAATTTTAATAGAAGCCAGCAATCTAGCACCAAAAGAATAACATTCAGGATTCTACAAGCTTTTAAAATTTTTCTTTTTTTGTAGATTTTGTTATAATACACACATTTAAAAAAATGAAAAGTACACTATTATACAGTGATTATACATTTTTTATTCTTGTGAATGCATTACTCAGCTAAGCATGTAATTCAGGGCTTTTACTTATACTAAAATAAATTTTCTACATTTAAACAAAAGTTTCTGTAAAGAGATATTAAATAGTTAAGGGATACCAAATGTCATGAGAGAGTCATGAACCTTTACTACTGAACTTACATAACTTTAGACTGATGCCAGCAATTCTGGAGCTACTCTCCTGAAGAAGTAGGCATCTTTGCTGTCACACCTCTAGATGTATGGGCATGAATTTTGGTTTTTCTTATGACTTACTTATGAATACAGATACCCTATGGGAAAGTCTAATTGGTAGAACTTGCGTTCCAAGTCTATAACTTTGCTGCCAGGGATTGTAGAGCTGTGAATTTTCTGTGTTCCACCTTAGGAAGGTATATTTCTTAGTGTAAAAATCTGCAGAGCCCAATGTACGTGTTTTAAGATATTGCATGAACACAACAAATAACCAAATACCCACTACAGTTCATCCCTTGGATTACATTTCCAAATAAACAGAGCAGCTTACTCTTTCCTAAAATAAACCAGTTATTCTTCCTAATAACAAAATTTGAATCATGCATTATTATTGCTGAAGGGTATTCCATTATATGGTTATACCACAATTTATTTGTCCATTCACCTTTTGATGAACTCTAAGGAGAATTTTTAATTTTTGGCTAGTGTGAATAAAGCTGCTAGGGAAATTTATGTGAAACTCTTTGTGTGACCAAATACCTCTTAGATAAAGGGTGTAGAATGACAGGTAAGTATTTAACTTTTATGCAACAGTTAACTGATAATATATTCCAAAGTCACTGTAACATTTTACATTCTCTGCGAGAATTCCAGTTGCTCCCAACTTTTTTCCAACACTAGGTGTATGCTCAGTATTTAATTTTAGACATTCTAATAACTTTGTAGTGATTTTTCACCATTTAAAAATTTTTTATCTTCATAACGATGAATGTTTTTGAAAATCTTTTCAGGTATTATATTTTTTTTTACCTGTAAATTCTTTTTTTGTAAAGTATTTTTTCAAATCTTTTGTTCATCTCTATTACACTTTTATTTTCTTGTTACTGAGTTTTGAGAGTTCTTTTTATAATTTTCAAGCAAATATATGTCTGATATCTGATTTGTGAATAATTTCTTCTATGCTGTGACTTGTATTTTCATTTTCTTTGACAGAGCCTTACAAGGAATTGAAGTTTTAAATATCAATGAAGTTCAACTTATAAATTTGTTCTTTTATAGATTATATCTTTGAAGTCTTTTCCTAAGAAATGTTTGCCAAACTTAAAGTCTCAAATAGCTTTTCTTGTGTTTCCTTTCAGAAATTTGTGGTTTTTATCTCTGTGATTCTGTTAATTCATTATAATGAATTCTTATTTATAGTGTGACAGTTAAACATTTTTATATATATTACAAATTTCTATTTGTTTTGAAAAAATATTTTATAGATCCCATTTGATTTTTCTACTCTCAGTATTGTGGCAAAGTATTTTATCATATTTTCTAGGATGGCACCTGGTATAAGTTTACCTCAGATCCACCCAACAAAGAATTCCTTATTTCCCCCAGGGATTCCATAAAACGATATGCTTTTTTTTTCTCCAGTAGAAATCATACCCTTTATCTTCATGGTTCCTGAGGGCAATTATGGATTCCTTTTTTTAAGCGGAAAGCAAGCTAGTATAATATTACAACATGGTATTGTTTCAGTTTCATCTAAGTTTTTTTTTTTTTTTTTTTTTTTTTTTTTTTTTTTTTTTTTTAGTGTTCCCAACTTTAGTCAAAGACAGGTTTATAACCCTCAATATGTCCCTCATAGAGAGTTGAACAAACTTCATTTTTTAAATTATTTATTTATTTATTTATTTATTTATTTATTTATTTATTTATTTATTTATTTATTTATTTATTTCACATCCAAACTTCATTTTTAATGAAGCAATATCCACATGAAGAATTTAAGGCATTTGCTAAAATTATCAAATTCTTGATGTATCTTTCTCTCATTTTGCTCAATGCACCTTTGCAAATTGAAATTTTGAGATAGTCATAGGAAACTTCTCATAGGTCTCCAATGTAAATATGAAAATGTAGCTCTCCAGTTAAACAGCTTTTGATATGTGGCATGTGTTTGGGAAAAAGAGAAAAAAGCATTTAGGCAGTGGCCCAAATGTGAAGTAGGAATAATTCCTACAAGACAGATGTTTACTGCCCCTTAACAAATGAAGCATATGATTAAAACCTCTTTACTTTTGCAAAAACAGTTATGGGTGAAAAAGATGTATTATTTCAGAAACATTATCTGATAATGATTTGTTTATAAATTACATGGTGGTGGGAGAACTATATGGTGTGTGTGGGGGAACTATACCTGAGAGAAGTAATGAAATACTGTTGAAAAATTAACAATGAATAAGAAAATAAATATCAAAAATGACAAAGAAAAAGGGAAAAGATTTCCAACCTAGTCAGTATCATTCAAAATAGAGAGAGGGGTAAGGAACTTCACAGAAAACCAAAAATTCAAAGATTACATTAATATCAAACCAGACATGAATGAATCACTAAAGGTACTCTTTCAAAATAACACCAAAACTCTTTAGAAGTAACAGACACCTATATACAATACTGTGGGGAAAGACAATAAAAATGTGGTCTATCAGGTCAAGCTGGTCAGTGGATCACAATTATAGACCATTGTAAAACAAGTATACGCATACAGACTTCAGTATAACCCTCAAACCAAAATCAGTAAAAATAACATCAAAGACACACTGGATACTTTTTGCCCTCCCCCCCCCAAAAAAAAACTACATAGAAAACAAACAAACAAAAAAAAAACAACAAGATATATTAAAGCAAACAGAACATAAATAGCAAGAAGAAATGCTTACATATGCAACAAATGATGGTACTCCAAGAGATATGAAACAAGTATTAATAGAACTAAAGTGACATGTTGACAATAGCATTATAATATTAGGGGGATTTTGTACTCCACCTGCAACCTTGGACAGATAAGTAAGACAGATAATAAATAAGGAAATAATTGTCTTAAATAAGAGCTGGACTAAATAAGCTTAATAGGTATTGGCAGAAAACTTCATTCAAAACCACAACATGTACACATTTTTCAAATGCACACGGAACATTTTCAAGACTAAATCATATTGGGGTACAAGCCAGTTGTCAGTTTACAAAGATTGTAATCTCAAATATCCTTTCTTATAAAGCTAGAAATTAAAATTGAAAAATATTAAATTCATGGTGACTAGACTTCTTGTGGCTTAATAGCTACTGGATTAAAGAGGATATTAAAACAGAAATTTGAAAATGTACCTTGAGACTAATGAACTATATAGACTTAATGCAATCCTCACTAAAATTCTAATGATATTCTTCAAAGAAATAGTAAAAAATTATTAATATTTTTATGGTACTGTAAAAGGCTCTGAATAGTTAAAGCAATTATTAAAAATGAGTGAAATGGAGGCATTATGTCATCTGACTTTAATCTCTAAAACAATTTTAGAAATTTTGACAATTATAAAGTAATTAAAGCAAATATGGTATTGGGATAAAAATAGCACAAATATCAATAGCACATATAAAAGAATGAAATTGGATCTCTTTCTAATTATTACATACACAAAAGTAAGTTAAGGATAAATATCTTTTGGGGACTCAACCCCAATGGTATGGGAAATAAAATAAAATAAAAAATAACACACTTGGGACTATGTCAAATTAAAAATCTTTTACACAGTGAAAGAAACTATAAATAGATTAAATAGACATTGAGTGGGTAGAAATAAAATGACCAAGCAGCCAAATAAATAAATGGACAACTGATTGAGCAGACAGTTCTTCAAAGAGGATGTCTACAAGGCCAAAAGATATATAGAAACATGTTCAACATTTCTTAAGGAAATTGCAAGTCAGTATCACAATGAGATGTCATCACACACCAACCAATGAGCATGGCACATATTAAAATGACCCCCCCGCAAAATGGAAAGGATGTAGAGAGACTACATGATTGGTGGGAATGTAAACTGGTATAGTCATTTTGGAAAGTGATCTGAACTTGTACTACGGGTGGAAATATCATGATTCTGCAATCCCACCCTTGGACATCTATCCAAAATTATATGAAGCCATAAACTAAAACATCATATTTTTTTTCATTATAGCATTGTTTGTAATAGCTAGGAAGAAATCTAAGTGCTCATTGACAATTAGGTCAAGAAGGTATGCCATAATCACAGAGCAGATTTAGCTAAAAAGAAATATGAAATGTTACAATTAAATGGAAGGAACTCAAGGGAATTATGTTTAGTAAAACATGTCTGAAAGATAAAAATATACTAGTAAAGTAAGTAATCAGAACAAATAAATTAACAGAACAAAATATTTTTAAACTAGGAAACATTTATAAATAAATGAGGATTCTCAGGTTAAGAGGAAGAGGAAAAGAAAGCATCAAGGTGGTATAGGAAGGAATAGGAATGGGGGAAAAGTTGAACACAGAAAGGATGCCTAAGACAGATGAGTAAATAAACAAAGCTGATGATACTTCATTCTAGAAAGTACAATAATTAAGTACTCTGGTGAAAAGTAATATTGACATACTCAAGTGTTACTAATGTCATTAATAGCCTTATTAAAAAGGTAGTATATTTTCATGAGAAGATAAAAGTTCTAAAATAAGATCAATCTGAATAGATGAACTTCATACTTGTTTTTTAAATCACTTCTTATATCACCAAATGCATACATAGTCCTACACAGCAAGTAGAGTGAATGTAAAAAAAAAAAAAAGTTCTAGATCTTTCTAAAAAACACGTAGGGATATCTGTATTTCTACCAACTTGGTAATATGTATTCTTTTTTTATATTTCCGAATTTGCAGTTACTTTTGGTGGAATACCTTAGGTATTTTACTTTAAATAAAAAAATACACTTAAAAGTGTTGGAGTACTTATTCTAAAGGTGATTTTATGAACCTTATTTATCTAAATTAAATCAGAAAAGAGTGGAAAGAATAAAGGTACAACGCTTATTTTCTACTTGAATATGTCCTGAGTAACACGGTAACTTTTTTTTTTTTGATTGCTACTAAAGAAGAACACTGACTTCCTCTAAAATATCTATTACCTTGTTTTTGAAGTAACATGCATTCCACCAACATCCAGAACTTTTTGCTCTCACAACTGTCTTGCTGGAACTAATAAACTGTTGATTAAAAACCTTGTTACTTAATACATTTAGTAAACGTAATCTGTTTTTCAGAAATGTAATCACTTTCATGTCACTAGCTGCAGGGATGGAGACAAAAGCTGTGGCTAATTACTAACAACTTTACAAAGCTGATATTGAATTTCTAATGTGTCCCAAATGCCCATTTGCTCTGATTAGTTCCTGTGTCCCACTAGCTAGCACATTGCTAAGCTTGGCAAATGACTCTAAATCTGAAATCATAAGATTTCAGAAAAATTTGCAATAGCAATGATTCTCTGGTCTTATTGAAATAGTCCTGTTCTGCTGCAACATCTGGATACAAAGGGGAATAATTGCTGGCTAGTAGATGACCAATTGCATCCTTCCATTCCACCTGCTTCAGGATGCCTGACTCCCAGCTGCTGAGCAAAGAGGGGGAAGGGGGTTAGAATTGCCTTGTAAAACAGGTCAACCTGGTTTAAATCTCAGATATCTGTCTCTCTCCCTGCAATCTCTGCTGAGTCTCAGAATTATATTTCTAACTTCCAACTAGATCTTAAGTTACAGAGGGCAAAAACTATCTGTCTGAAAAAATATATATTGGAAGTTGGTACCCAGAGACTGAGATTTTAGCTGGAAACAAGTCCTTGAACTGTCTCTGGAGGAGTAGCCTGGAAGTGAAGGTGACATAATTAAAGCATCCTTTTAAGTTGGCGTTTATTGGTGAAATCTCTGACTTCTGAGTAACTCACTCTGGATGTCATGTAATCTCATACCGAGAAACAGCATGCTGGAGTCATTATACCGCACACATAAGTCCCACTGGTAGAACAAGGTCTAAAGGCAGGACAAAAAGATCATTTTCCCCTGAAATCTGCCTATCTCATTAGCCTTTTCATGGGTGATATAACTTCTCCTTCCCTCTAAATATGCAGGGATCCCATGACTATTACGGCTAAACATACCATTTCTATTATTGTTATAAATTATGTGCCAGGCCCCCGGAGACTCTTGTCCCAAGATACAGATACTTATTGAAGATGAACTATTATGACCTCACAAGGAAAAATGAACTTGAGGAAGTAAAACTAACAGAGTATTTATAAGCCATTAACTCATCCAGCATGCATAATATAGGTAGTTCCCATAAAGTGGAGTGTATAGTGCTCATGGATTACTCCTTAATTTATAAACAAATTTACTTCTTTTCAAATAAACAAGACCATCAGTTTAATATTTTAATTTTTACTAATGGCTTTAGTTTTTCTTACCTTTTTTATTTTTCCAGTTAAGTGTATGAGTTGGACTTTTATTATCAGTTTCTGATTTTCTCTAGTTTAGAATCTGAAATGGCTCTGTTGATCATGTGACAAAGATATTATAAATTTATATTGTCATAATATTTGTAGATCTCTTTCTATAAAATGTTGGAGGTACTAAATTGAAATTTGATTAAATTGCTAGCAGATGAGATTGGAGCTTTATCAAGGTCCTGAAAATTACATACTTTCATCAAATAACAAAACCAACTCTGTAACTTTATATAAAATATACATTTCAAAATAGTTATTTAAACAGCTAGACTTGTATCTTTACTCTGATCACCAATTACTGTATTTAAAATATTTTTATTAAATATAGTTACCAATTAAACTGGTATTGAAAGTTCCTTCCTAACTAAAAATTAACAATTTTGGAGACTAGTTTTCTCTCCTCCATGAAATTTTAAGAAGACCACTAGCTCTTAACAAAAAACTGACTGAAAATCCTTATTGCCAGCTGACCTGCCTTAGAAGCCATACTAAAGAAAGTCTTTCAAGCTAAGATAAAACAAAAATATTAGCTCAAATCCATACGAAGAGGACTAAAGAAATAGGTTAACATAAAAATGCGTGTAAAAATACATTTTGCTTTTTTTCTTAAATTCCTTAAAGAGTAATATAATATTGCATAAAAGAATAAGTATGACTTTTTTTTAGTTCATAGTATATGTAGAAGCAGTGACTGTGATAACAGTAGCTCAGAAGAACAGGAAGGAAATGGAGCTACAATAGAGCAAATTTTCTATATTTTAGTTAAATTAAGTTGTATTAGTTATAAGTAGATTGTGATTAAACTAAGATGCATGTTATAATTCCTAGAGAACTACTAAGGAGTAACTGAAATTATAAATATATATATATATCTTTTTTTAAAAGACAAGAATAAAATGATAAAATAAAATATGAATTTTCAAAAAAAGGCCATAAAGAGAAAGAAAAGGAAAAAGCACTAAAGACATGTGGCAAACATTATAGCAAAATGATAGATATAAATGGAAACACACTGATAATTCTATTGAAATATGAATTAATTAAATAATCCAATCAAAGGACAGATTTTCAGAATTTATAGAAAACAACCTATATACATATATATTCTTCTATGAGACATTTATTAGATTCAAATATGTTAAAAGTAAAGTGATAGGAGAAAGAAATAGCATGAGAATGCTATAAGTAAAATTCTGAAGTGAGTTTCTTTATAGCTGACAAGTAGACTTAAAGAATAAAAATATTAGTAGACTTTGCAGCCCTATGTCCCATGGATCTGAAATGTTTGTTTGTCCTGGGCCTTAGTTCTTTCTTTTCATCTTCATCTTAATGTATATCTCTTTGAATCAGTGATTTAGTTGTTCCTGGTGAGGATTGACTGGATTTGAAGTAAGCCGGAGGGGGTAATACTAAAGTCTGAGAGGCAGCTTCGAGTATAATTCCGATCTTGCCAAAGCCATTTTGCGGATGCTTTACCACCACCATGTGAATCTGCTTGTGCAACACCAACAGTTGTGGGTGTTTTCATTACGAGAAAAGCTAAGAGAATTTCTCTGAAGTAGAGACTGATAGATCTACACTCTATTCATCTGGAAGTGTTAGCTGCAAAAGTAGTAACTTTTCAGACATATAAATTTATAGCTTTAAATAATAGAAACCTCTAACAAAAGCAAATTATGCTGCAAACAACCCAGTATATTAAAAATGTTATTCACCTAAAACCATGTAACATATCTTTTTTAGTGTATTCTTAAAAAAAAAGCAGTTGTAATTTGGAAACCATTCATGAATACATGTTTAAGATGACTACATAGTGGAGGTATGTTCTCTGTGTTATTTTGGAAATAAGATTATTTTACTGAGAAAAGCAACACAGCCTCACCAGACATTGTGTAGAACTTGACAAAGCATATCCACACACACACACACACACACACACACACACACACACACATATATATTTGGAAAAGCAAAGTACTGAGAACATAAGCAAAATGATTTGAAAGAGAATAAAATTGGAGAATGTATACTATTTTATTTTAAATCCACTATAAATCAGTATTAATTGACTTAGTGTGTAACTGGTATAGAAATAGACACCACAGATCAATGGAACATAATCGAGATCCATAAACAAACCCTTACTTTTAATTCAGTGCATTTTTGACAAAGTGCCAAGGAAATTCAGTGAACAGTGGTCTTTTAAACACATAGTGCTTTTGGATACAATTCAAAATATACAGGCAAAACTGTGAATTAAGACTAATCTCATAACACAAATGAAGTTTACTCAGGGTACATCAAGTTTCAAAGGGCTAAAGCTTTAAAACTCCTGGAAGAAAATCTTTGTGACTTAGGGTTAGGCAACCAATTTTTAATTGTTATACTACAAGTGTGATTAAGAAGACTATTTGATCAGTTGATTTTCATTAAAATTGAAAGTATATATGCTTCAAAAATCATCACTTAGAAAATGAAAAGTCAGGCCACATATTGGAAAATATAGCTACAGTTATATAACAAAGGGATTCAAATCCAGAACACACAAAGAACTCTCATAACTCAATGAGAGAAAAAAACATCATTAAAAGAATGGGGAAAATTTTTGATAAATTATTTTACCAAGAAAATATATGATGCTAATAAGCACATAAAGGGGTACTCATTAATTAGTCTCTAGGGAAATATAAATTTAAATAATAAAAATATCACTTCACATCCACTACAACACCTGCAAAAAAATGAAATAGTAAGTGTTGGAGATGAAATGGAGACATGAAAATGTTATGTTGGTGGAAGTATAATGGAGCACAATTGTTTTGGAAAGTAGTGTGACTGTTTCCCAAAATAATTAAGTATGAACTAATCATCAAATCCACCTAGATAACTGTAGATTTGCAGGACAACAGTATGGAAATGGTGCAGGATGATAAAAGATTCCTGAGATTCCTATGGAGCAAGAAGCCCAGAGGGTCTACACCATGATTCCCTCAAGAAGGTTAGGCACAGGTGATGCCGCCCCCATGCAGGGCAGTCTCCTCTTTATTGAGAAGCAAGGGGAAGATGAAGATCAAAGGAGAAGGGCAAGTGGTAGGGGAGTCATGTGGATGAAGAAGTGTGCTCCGATATGCGTCATCTTCAGGCATGAGCTAGGGGCCAATACCTGGTGGGGCCTCCAGTGTTCCTACCAATCAAAGTATATCTTCTCTCTTCTTTATTCTTGCCTATCTTTCTGTTAATCATTGTAAGTAAGGCATGTTAACTGATCTTGCTAATATGGCCATAGTATCTTTCCTTGTATCCAAGGGATGCTGGTGTCCTAGCATGTCTCCCATTATCTAAACATTTGCTCTGGTAAGAGGCTCCATACCTGTATGTTTATCTAATGGGCAGGAAATTGCTGGGCATCTGAGACAGTAGTTCTGAGAATATGGAAGGTAAGAGATCCCACAGATGTCTTCTCAGGAGAAGTGAAACCTTATCTCCATAAGAAAGACCTATGTGTGAATATTTGTAACATTAAACATAACCACCAAACTGGAAAATTTCATATCTGTCAGTTGCTAAATGGAGAAATAAAACATGGTAAATCCATAAAATGGAATACTATCAATAATAAAATTAAGTAAATACATTCTATGACATGGATGATCCTGTAAAACAGTATGCTAAGTAAAGAAATATTTGACTTCATTTATATGAAATTTGCATAAAATACAAAGCCTCTATGGTTTCCTGGACCCAAGGTGGCAAATGCATGAATGACCATGGGGCAGTTTGATGGGGGTAACAAATATTTAAAACTGGATTATGGTGTTGGTTGCACAGTTCTATAAATTTACTCAAAAACTTCAGATTACACGCTAATAATTGGAGACTGATACTGCATGTAAGGTCTGTATTACACTGCCATAAAAAAAAAAAACTCAGTAATAGTAGATTTGGAGAGATAGATAAAACAGATTTGGGAAGGTATTTGTGTTTATTGAAGCTGATGATGGTTAGTTGGGGTTTATTATACTATTCATTCTACTTTTGTATGTGCTTGAGTTTCTAAAATACAAGTAAATAAATAATGAAATAGTGCCACATTGATTATAAAATTTTGTTGGGTTGAAGAATGTTGTTTGAACTTAAAACCAAAATTGCCTACTTCCTCCCAATCTACCTCCAATTTAGATTTTGAAAGAAATCTGAGTAAAATTAGTTCTAAAGAACAGACACTTGAATGTCCATAATTTAACTTATTCTTTTTAACAAACAAGGGAGAAACAAATGGAAAGATGAAAAGAGAAATTCAGACTAGCATTCCTGAGTTTTAACACAGATGTGCTTTTCACATAGGAGCCAAGGGCTTTCAGACATATGTCTAGACTAGTTGAGTTGTGTTCTCTTTTGCTAACCATATAAGTGACTTCTCTTCCCTAAGAAGAGCTAATGAAGAGTGGAAAGATAAATGACAGTTTTCCTCATATCCATGAGAATGGCCCATGTGAAAAAGCCCAGAAACAGCAAGTGTTGCCTATGGTATGGACAAAAAGGAACTTGTGTACACAGTTAGTGGAAATATAAACTGGTGAGCCCTTGTGGACATAGTATGGAGATGTCTCAAATATCAAAAACAGTATATCATATGATCCAGTAACTTCACTTCTATCAATCAAGAGAATATAAGACACGAACTCAAAAAGATATATGCATTACTATATTCATTGCAGTACTGAAACAGTTACGTTATGGAAACAGTGTTAAAGAGCTCAATGACAGATGAATGGATAAAGATGTGGTATATATATACACAGTGAAATTCAGCTATAAAAAAATGGAAGCCTTGCCGCTTGTGACAACATGGAACTGAAGGGAATTACACTAAGCAAAATAAGTTAAAAGGAGAAAGACAAAACTGGATGGCTTTCACTCATATGTAGAGTGTAAAGAGGCAAAGCATTACAGCTACCAGAGGGAGATGGGGAATAGGGAATATAGGGAGAGTGGCCCAGCAGATAGTGGTGGAGGATTATGGGGTCTTTGCTGGTGGGTGTGATAACATACATCTGAAGAAGAGTGAGCCTTTACCTTAGATCATGTGTTGTTGTAAACCAGTGTTCCTTCCATTGGGGAAAAAAAAATAGTACAATTAAGAAAACAAGAATGACAGGTTATTTTCCAAACTTCCATGACAGGGAAAGTTTTGGAGATTTGTGGATCAAAACAATATCTTAGAGGTGGACAAAGAAGAATCTCCTTAAAAAGAACAAGAAAATCAACTGACTAAATGTATTCAAGATCTTTATCTGTTCCAGGGTATTCCCCAGAATTATTTTCTTTCAACCAACTCCCACCCCTTGTCTTGACTTGGCCATTGCAAAGAAATGCATCTTGCTAACTTGCACCAGCACTGTTTCTTTTGGGAGGGTGACAATGTGTCATACATATTAGCATTCACATATTCCAAAAATTGTACATGAGACCCCCCCAGCCTTGTAACAGTCAGTAATTCAGAAATGAATATACCATCTGTTTATGAAAATGCATTAATAATGCCTCCTCACCCCACTAGCAATGTTTAAACAAGTTTAAAGATATCAATATTAAAAAAAGATAAATAAAACTAAATGGTGTCCTATGCATACAGTATATTAGTATCCAATGTGTTAGATCCTGCAAATATTGCATGTTGTCAAGCTCTATTCCTTGAGGATCTGACTCAGCAGGCCAGGGCTTTGGTCCAGGATTTTTTGTTTTTCAAAAGAACTCAGATGATAACCACGTTATAAAATGAACACCTAACTTAAAGGAATGGTTTAAAGTCAGCAAAACTTCACTTTTCTAGTTTCCACTCATTAATATCCATTGGTACCATGCTTTGAAATCAATAGGAAATGTGCTTTCTCAAAGAAGTTTTAGCTTCTTGGTCCATCTATCATTTAATGCACTTTATGCTCCTACTTGCGTGTTCACCTTATAGTCCTTACCACTGATCTGCTTCATTTTGCTTCTCAGCTCAAGATAGATGATATGAGACTAGAAGTGAGACCAGGATAAAAGACAAGAGTTAGAGTCAAGGTCTTTCAAAATTGGCATAATGACAGGCAACTTAAATCTACTCTTGATTTAAAAAAGAACTCTCAACGAAGTAGGCATATAGTGGTAGGGTGCTATGGTGGGTGTAGGGGAGAAAAGTAAAGGGTTGTTGGGAGTACTGTGGTGGGCAGGGTGTGACAGTATTCAGTTGTATTCAATTGCTCTAATCCCCAGAGCAGATAAAAAGATATAAACCTACTTTACCTCAATAAGCATACTTGGGGGAAAAGTGAAAAAATAAAATATATTGATAAAGAAAATGAGAACATGATAAGTATTGCATATTTTATACCATTGGAATGTTAATTAGCACTAAGGTTGCTGCTTGCATCATAATATTATTTCTTTCTTCTTCAACATAACCTTAATTTGGGAGTGGGCAGAAGCAGCAGAGTGCCTAGGTAAAGCACTTCATTTTATAGCTCTATATTGGAGTAGTCAGGGGAAAACAAGGTAGAGCCAGGGATCATTTAATGAAAGGACTCTAGAGTAAGGAATCAGGATATCAGCATTTGAAATGTAGCTTTGTCTTGTACTGCCTAGGGAGCTTGAACCAATCAGGTAACTTCTTAGAGCCTCGCTTTCTCACTTAGAACATGAAAGAGTTGAGTTAAATGATACTGAACTTATAACTATGATATAATATTCTTTAGGAAGCTTTAACAATCTTTCTGTAGAAAACATCCTTCTACCTTACCACTTCCTCCAACATAAGTGCAGTTCTTTTTACTCTTACATTTTGGAGTAGTCATGGACTTGCAGTGAATGAGTGCACCCTCTGGTCACATGACCAACTGGTTCAATGACATGCACATGATCCAGGTGGAAACAACTTATTGTTGTGCGTCATCTCACTGGCCTGAGAACTGGCTTAAAAGTTCAGGATTTTCTTCTTCTGAAAATTCAACTAGAAAGCCACTGAACGTGGGGTACTGTAGGCGCTATCTCTTCACACAACTAGAAGCTGGTTTTCCTGAGGGCAAACAGACTTACAGAGAAAGATGCAGAGAAATACTTCTAGGGGTCCTAATTAATCCATGTCTGGAGCCAGACCTATCTCTCTGGACATACCCTCCCCACAAATTAATGTATACCATTTGTCATTTAAGAGCTTTTTCTGTTATTATTCCCCATCACAAGGATGCTCCCAGGTAGGATGACTATGCCTTAAAATCTAATTCTTGGTCATTTAGAATCTAGAAAGAATGAAGAAGGGGACTTGCTCTTCCAACAGTGTTACTGAGTTTGACACTCAAGTGTGACTACAAAATAGTGGAGTGAATTAATTTTCTCAAGGCTGAAACTAAATATTTTTAGATGACAGATTCTAGGAGATGGACATAATGGTACTGGTACACATATCACTTCAGACCTTAGACATGATAAGTGGTTTGTAGATCCTATCCATTTGGAACCTGACTGTTTGTACTTGACTTACTGGAATGTCAATAAATATTTATTGAATGAATAAATACATGGATAAGGGAGGAGATTCCAGAGAGTGGAGGAAGGGAGGACAGTATATATCTGTATCAAAACTGTATTAATGCATTTTTATAATGTAAATAGGGGACAGACCAATCTGGAAATTTTCCAGAAATCCATTGCTAGAATTAGCATTTGTAAATACGAAACTTGCAGCTCTGAAAACTAACTATAAACATTATAAAGAACTCCTAACCAATGGAATAACTTGGTGGCAAAAATCAGGAGAGAAAATTTTGGGCCAGTTTTTCACGATGTGTAATTCAAGTTATTCTTTACCAAGTCCTCCACCCCAGCTCACATTGCCTTGCCACATAATTATATTATATGACTGAGTCCCCTAATTTGATCTCCCACTTTGGTTTCCATTGCAGCCCTTAACATGATTCATTCAAGAGCCTGGAGATTTGTTTATTGACTCTGATCCTCTCCTTTTATAAACAAAAGGCCCATTTGCTTGAGAAATTTCCCATTTGGTTCTCTAGCAATCTGTACAGTGTGAGCTCACAAACTCTTGAAACAAAAGAACTTTCAAAACATATCTAAAAGAAGACCACACAGGTGCCACTTGATATGAAGAAGAAAATGCACTTTTAAAGGACATGGTACTAATCTGCTAAAAATCTAGGTCCTAACTTAAAACTCTCAGGAGGAGGAGCAAGGGATGTAAATGAATTAAACATCTTAACTGAAATTTTGGTACCCATGAAATAAAACTGAACGAACTTTCATAGCATATGATTCTATGTTTTCTTCACAAAAACTATTTCTGAGATAACTTGTGCTTGTTTTCCATTTTGTCTTTGAGAAAAGAACAGAATGTCTTATATCCATTATAACCAAGCCTTCAAGATAGAGTGTTTTCTGAAATATTAAAATAAATGAATCCAGTATAAATTTGGTATTGATATAAGTAATTGTTTCCCTTAGAATGACCCTTTAACCTACATGATCTCATCCTACTTTACAGCATTGCATGTGATAGGATATGCAATGAGGCTATAAAGCTTAGAAGAATCACATTTCAGCTAAAAATGGAAGATAGTAATAAACAAGACTGCCTAGTTTCACTGGAAATGGAACAATATACTAAAGTGTAAACAGACTGTAAATTGAGCTGGGGTAGAAGGATCAGAAAACTTCTCAACACAGACAAAGATAGTGACTCTCCCACCCTTCTATCGGAGAGACAAAATGAAGCTTCAATTTGCTTGTGACACTTAGTATATTTAGTAATTTCAGTAATACCGCCATGACTGTGACTCAACTTAAAATGATAATACTTGGCCAAGTGACATTTATAGGATGAGCCAAACACCATTTTGGAGTTTTATTTTGCTGTTGTTATAACCCAAATCCTCACTGATAGCTAAGAAGAAGGATAAGTAGAAATGAGATATTGGCAAGGTACGATTCATCAACCATTCCCAAAGGAGAGATGCTGGCAGAGGTCACTCAGAGAGTGAATCCCTCATCACTCAGAAGAAATCTGCTGGCTGGTATTATTTTAGTTCCCTGCAAATGTAAAGCCTTAACACGTTCACAACAGGGATGTATTTTTGTTAAAGAGTGGAGACACTAAAAAGTTTTAAATGTGATTTTAAAAAACATTTAGTGGAACCCCTCTTGTTTTATTTTTTTCTTCAAACAAAATGTTACAGGATAGCTAGTATGGGATAGAAGAACACTGGGTCTCTTCTTCTTGGAGTTAGGAAAAGGACTAGGGTTCTGCCTATTGGGTAACACTTAATATCAGAATTTCACAGTTTAGAAGTTTGCAGGGGTACCATTTTCTATTTTTACACAGCATAAAAAGTCTGAAAGGCCTTGTTTATAAAATGCCATCCATTTGGTAAATAAAAACAAAACCCAAACCAAAATTAAATCCAATTAAATGTGTAGGCTTTTTGAGAGGTGTCATATGTGGGTCCTGTCCTCAAGAGCTTTTCACTTGCCAGAGAGGGAAAAAATGCCTATAACAAGCAATCAAGTGTGAGAGAAAGGACAGGACAGAACAGGCTTGTGTAAGACAGGACAGATGACACAGTGACACATAGTACAAGAGAAGCAGACAAAATGCTCTGGGAGTTTATCCTGAAATGAGTTTCCACTCAATTGGAGGTACTCAAGGTAACCTTTAAGCAAGTCATGGGCAATGCTAGAATATATAAAGGTAGGAAAGCCCAGTGGGTAAGGGTCTAGCAAAATAACAAAAACTCACGTATGTTTTGCTTATAATTAAATAAATGGAACTTAGATTTTGTATGCAGGAATTCTTGGCAAAGTGAGAAAGGTGTGTGCACATAACCTTGAATCTTAAATGTCGGTTTAAAGAATTTGACTTTTATTGTTTGGGTGAATTATTGTCTTAAGATAACTAGTGGTATCAGAGATGAACACTGGGAAGTTTAGCGTAGTAGATGTTTTCAGAATAACTAGCTGTTGAGGTGGATTTAAAATATTAAGTGACAGAATGAAAAGAAAGAGACTTGTGAGATTAACGACCAGTGAGTTACATTTATGATGCAGTCCATCTAAAGCAACTGTTGCCAAGTGAGATGCCACATGTGAAAAAGCTCCATCAACTTTTAGTGTGAATCAAAGCATAGTTGCCATCAAGGGAAAGGATTCTATGGGTTGAAAATTTGAAGTTCTATTTCTACTTTGAAGTCTTGATTAAGTTATTTTGGACAAGAGTTTCCTTCTATAATTAAGAGTAATGACATTCCTATTCCATAAGGTGTTTGGGGAAAATTAAGATAATAATACAGGTATAACCTGAGTTTTCAGAGGTCATAAGACTGGTTGCGATGTGGTCTGAATAGTCTTAGCACCAAGAAATCTTTATCCTCAGAATTTAAGTTGCATTGCTCAAGCTGAGGTATCTTTGTTCTTTCCCCATTTAATTTTTTTCTTGTGCAAAAAGATACACATACCTCTTCAAAATATCAACCATGGACATCCAATGTCTCCTCTGCATAGTTCAAGGTTCCGTGTGAAATGTATGAAAACCCTATGGGTGATGATCAAGAGCAATTATTGGTGGCCAAGTCACCTTTTAGGGTTTTAATTTGTGTTCTTTTCTTGAGTATGTAGGCCCCTGTAAGGAAGCAAGTGTAGTGTATTTTCAGCTCCTCATCTCAGCGAGTTAATGGTTTTGGTGCTACAGGGCACATGCCCCAAATCATAAAAGGAGAAATTTGAGAGGGAGGGTTCAAGACATTAGGTTATTTTGTTTTGTTTTGTTTTAATTTTGGCAATTGGCAGGAACTCCTGCCCTTGAGAAGGAAATAAAACTTCATGCCTTTTATGGTTGTGTTGAGGGTGCTGACTTGGACAAAACTGTGAGAGCTGAGATTTGGGGAGTCCCAGAGAAGAACCCACTGGTTCAGTGTAGAAACAGAAGGGCTGACTTTAAGCAGTTGTGTACTTGGAAAGTTGCCTTGAGATGATTCTAGTCATTGTTCATTGTTGACAGCAGGCAGGAAGAGATTTTTAAATATGACTATGTCATTCTTTTGCTTAAAACTCTTAACTGCTTCACTCTTACTTCCAGATAAAGTCAAAGTTAATGACCATGTTGCTTCAGCCCTGCTTTATTAGAGTAGCCCTCCACCTACTCTTACATAGGTCATATCCTTCTTCCTAGAGTCACAGTGCAAGCTGTTCTCTTCTCTCCTCACCACTCCTACTTCAGTTGTGTTGCCAATACTGAAGCCATTAACTACTTGTGGCTATTGAGCACTTGCAATGTGGTTCCTCAAAAGAGGTGTAAAATGTACTTTAGGTTTCGAATATAGTATATGTGCTGCCGAAGCGAGCACTAGGTTTCGAATATAGACTTAATCCAAAAAAGGTGGAGTGATTGCTCAATGGTGTTTGGTATTGAATGAAACTATTTGGGGTTTATTGTATTACATACTGTCATATCAGTATTACAGCAAATGTGAATAAATCATGAAAGAAAAAACTTACTTAATATGAATAAACACCTAGTTTAGCATGAAGATTCAAAAAACTATCAATGAAAAATGGGTGAGTGTTTGAGTTTATATGGGGCCTGGGCTCGTAACTAACTATAAGCTCAGTGTTAGTCATTACATCATAAAACACATAATGCAGTTTTATTTTCCAGATAGAGGGAGGCATCTTTCTGTTGAAGTATATATTTGTCAGATAGCACCTGATATATTGTATGTCATCTAGTGAACCTCGCTTGAATGACATTTCAGTATGGAAAAAGATCTTGAAATTAAAAAAAGTTGGAGAAAATAAGAATGTTTTACATGAAGAATAAGGAGAACAAGATAACAGTTTTCAGATATTGGAAGCTGTTTTGTTGAAGAGGCATTTGAGACTCTTTTGTATTGTCCCAGATGGTATAACTGGGAGCTTGAAACACATAGTACCAATTTTCAGCTTACTAGAACTTTTCAGATAAAATCCCCCCCCCCAACATCAACTTGTTGCAGTGAGTTTCCTTCTAAGCAATCATTGGGTGCTCAGTTGGCAAAGATGTGGTGAAAGGATGACCTCAAATCTGATTAAATAACTTTATGGGACCCACTGCAAAGTGAAAATTATGTGGAGCTTTTGCCAATGGTAGTAAAGTGCACCTCTCACAACCTTAGTCCTCTGTATTTGGGTGACCTCAAGGAATTGCAACATCTAAGCCAGGACATGTTCTGTACCTAGACTGGGGGTGAATGAGGTTCCCTGAAGTCACCATCACTTCACTTACCCTTACTGCTTTCCAGGAACAGCAAAGCTGGCCCCAATCTTTCCTTTGGGCACATGGTAAAAGGTTGATATGACCAGGTTGCTGCTCAGGTAGTATTAATCCATGATTGGTAGGGCAAAGGAGGAAGCAGAGAAGGAATTCATCTTGGGAAGACTGGAAGGCAGGGAAATAGAGCCCAAACAAGCTCTTGACTCTTATCAGATTTCACTTAAAAAGCACCAGTTCAAAGGTAAACTTAACAAAGAATGTCATCACAGCCACTACAGAGCCTTAAACCTCACATTGGTCCTTCTAAGCTGGGACTCTGGGTGACTGCCTGGGGAGTCTAATGGCTTTAGGCATGAAGTCCTTTCAGGAAGAAAAAGACATGGCTTATTCTTTGGTCATTCACCAGTCTGGTTTGGAACAGAACATGGAGTAAAGGGGATGAAGATGAATCTTAGAGGACAGTGTTGGCTGCAGCAGGGAAAAGATTTCCTGCTGCAGCAGGTGATCTGGGTGGAGATCCTGCTGTGTGAGTGATGAGAGGAGCTCAGCTGAGACACAGGGAAGCCTTGAGGAAGGCTGATCTTTCACTTAGCCAAGATGAAGCAGATAAGGTATCACCTGATCTCACATCTCTGCAAGTTCTCTAGTTTCAGAGACATGGACCCCTGCTCACATTTGTGAGGTGTGTTTTATGCTTAATAGCATGTAGCCATGCAAAACATTTTTCTTTATGCCCAAATCAAGACCTTTGTGCTCCTGCTATATTTCCCCCTCTAACATCTGTGTTCTCTCAAGTATTTGCCCTGTGATTATTGAAGAATTGCTTTATGTTCATTTTAGGTACATGAAAAAGTCACACTTGAGATTTTATTGTCTGAACTTATTTAAGCTACAAAAATTGAAAGCATAGATGTCTTAAAAACAACCAACATCACCTCCATTTGGTCATTATAATAAAGAACAAATAGCTCTTTCCAAACTTCAGTTCTGATATCATTATATAGTTATTTGTTTCTATTTATTGTTAAAATATTTTCCTGCTACTCATATGGAACAGCTTTTGAAGATTCCTGTGAGTCACAGCTGGTAAATTCCTTCTTTGAAGTGCCCCATTTATTCATCTTTTGTCAGTGGCAGGCTTTTTATGCCTAGACATTTTATACTTTTCACAGTTATTTCAAAATCTATTTCTTTTGACGCAGAGTCAATTTATCATTCTGCACACATTCTCATTTCTCTTTTCCCTCATTTCTCTCTTTGGCACTCTGCTAAGTTCATCGGAGTAACTTTCCTTTCCTTTCAAGGTGTATTGTGGTGACTAAAAGGCACTGAAAGTTCACTGCTTTCAAATGTTCATGCCTCCGATTTTTCTTGGGTTCCAACTAAGCCCAGAATTTACAAACGTTGGAGATTGAAACTCATGGAAATGGAAATCCATTAATAGCACCAACTGCTCTCAGACATAAATCCAAAAGCGGGTGGTTCATTGGAAAATATCATTTTGACTCCATGTAGAATCAAAGAGAGCCTCTGTGGCTGGTCCACTGAAACTCTGTTGTTCTTCCAGACTTTCTCAATGGACTAGTGCTACATACAGGCAAGGTTTGTATCAAGTTGTCTAGATTTGGAAGGAAACCAGATGATGATCTCATGGCTTTGAGATCATTTCATTTTAGCAGAGTAATGAAGCAGCGACTTGAAGCAGCTGCACCAAAGGGCTTTCCCCACTAACCTAATTTTGATGAGTTTATCACTTTTTACTTTTTTTTTGATGAATTTATACACTTTTTAATCAGGAGTAAAGACAATCCTGTATAATGGAAATCCAGACAGTTGGTATCTTGATAATCCTTCTCCTATTTAGCACAACAGCAAGCACAATGTAACTCAGTCAACATTGCTGACTCAACTGACTTATAGGCACTGTGCTTTGTGTCCAACAGAACTCCTCAAGAGTATTCTTACTTTGAAAATCTTGTAAGAGACTCACTGGAGAATAAAGTATACCCAAAGAAGGAAAATCAGAATGGTTTATGATCTATCCAATGATGAAATAATGGAGCTACAATTTGTGCTGATTCACTAGAGAATTAAGGGATGCTGTACTAAAGAAGGGAAGGCAAAGTGGAGACGCGATTGCTACCTTCAACTATTTGTGGTTGTTTTTTAAACAAAAATAATCTATGCATCTATGCTTTCAAGGTAATTTCTGACTGTAGAAGCTATAATCTTATTTTTAAATAACATTAAAAATATATAGAGAAAAGAATATAAAGAAACCTTAGTCCCATTTAGGTATTTTTATAAAAAATGAAATTATGTTGACTATACAGGTTTTTTGACTAATTCCAAATATTTTTACCTTATCCAAGTCAAATATATGCTTACTATTAGATGTAAATAATATATATCAATATAGGAAATGAAATCTAACCATATTCAGCCATCCAAAAGATAAGCACTGGTCACAAATTATTGGTAACTTTCTGATATTTTATTATGTATTTATCTATCACTTTCTTTGATGTTTGTTTTCCTACAATGTAGCATAAACCCTTTAGGGAAAAGGTTTTTGTTTTTCCCTTTGTTTACACTTTTATCCTCACCATCAGAACATGTTGGTCATAATCTGTGCACACAGTGATTGTCAAGAGAATGAATAGGTATATAAGTGAATTCCCAACAACTCTCTAGAATTAACACAGTGTGTATAATACTATTTCCTATGTATTATCATAATTGCTTATCAACACTTGGTAAAACAGGAAACTATAGTTAAAAGAAAAAAAGAAATGGGGGAAAGGGGAGGAAGAAAGAAAATACAATTTTTATAAATTTTATTTTTGCTATCTACAAATTAGATAGCAAAATAGTATGTAAATTTATTCTAATAATTTATTTCTTTTCTCATTTTCAGAAGATTTTCTGGCATACTGTATGTCAATCAACCTATGGTTTTTATTTAATCTTCTATTTAATAAAATTGACTTTTTATTATTTCTTTCCTCTGCAAAGTTCCTTTATTTATTTAGAGACTAGTTCTCGCTATTTTTGCCTGTGCAACCGCAGGCTCACGTTGCCCGGGGTACCACCGACTCAAGCAATCCCCAGCCTCATCTTCCCAGGTAGCTGGGATTACAGGAGTGCACCACCACGCCCAGCTATATTTTTTTGGAACTAGGCCTTCTAGGTGCCCCCGGCAGGACTCAACCGCAATCCTTGGCCCTGGCTGCGGCTTGCCGGGCTGCCGCTTTCAGGCATGCGCCACCGTGCCCAGCCTAAATTCCTTTATTATGTAATTGAGTACATAATTTATTTTAACTTTTTCTTGTTTGATTATGAAACCATCTACTTTATTGATTTTGCCTTTGAGTATTGACTGTTAGTATTTAGGATTTTAACTTTTCATTGTGAAACAAGACATTTACTTTTAATTTATGTTCCTAATGTATTTTTTAAAGTAGGTTGAATACTTTTATTTTATGGAATTAATTGATTTTTTTTAATGTTCTGATATATGATTAATTTTTATAAATCTTTCATAGGTGCTTTAGAACAAGATATATTCTTTATAGTACATAAAATTCAACACAATAAACATGATAATCTTGCTTAAATTATTAATATCTTTATTACTGCGTATATTTTTTTGTAGTTCATTTTCTGTGTCTAAATCATGAAAAGATCTGAATATAATTGCGTTTTTGTTAACCTCTCACTGCTCTAATTTATAATGATTATCTGTAACTTGGAATCTAAGTACTCATATCTTTTATGAGTTATCCTTGGATTAGTTTTGTGAAATTAGCCCTTTTCTTTATCGTCAACATTTGCCCTCGTTTTCTGTTTTGTTAGGCCATTTCAAAAAGCAGCTCTCATGTCTGAGGAAGAAGAGTAGCTAAATTGAACCCTGGTTGCAACATAGTTCAGGCAAACAGCGATGGAAGTATAATCATTGCTAAACTACTCTACTTAATGTCATCTCTGGTATATTAGAAATACATTTGGTGGCCCTTGAGGTGAATCTAAATGCCCTTTGCTAAATGTAGCCTTCTTGATCTTAAACTTAGTATATGTTCTGGAAAATATTTCTTCTGGAAGTGCTTGTGATACACATTTTCAATATTGTCATGATTTTTCTTAGGTTGCTATAGAAGAAAGCATAGTGTTTAAGTAAGATAAAGTCTGCCTTTGGGATACAGGAATGAGAATCATTATATTAGGTGTTAGGATGCTATTGAAGCTGCAATTAGATCTAAATGCAGGGACGGGATTAAAACTTTAGAACTTAGTGGAAAAATACCTTTTTATCTTAAGTATGGGGAAAGTAATCCATTTAGTCTGAACATGGAACAATATGGAATTGAAAAGCCCGGTATGCAGGTTAAGCTTCCTTCCTCTAACAAAGAGTACTCTGTAATTATGAAATTCCAAATTTCTGATTTGTGTGAAGGTGAAACTTGATATTTCCCACTATAACTAAAATGGGGCTTGCTCTTAAGATCTGGGTCACAGTATTTGGGGAGAAAATAAAGGGTTCAGACTATGTCTTTAGAGTTAACATCAAAGTGATAAATGGCTTTTAAGCTATGTGATTGGTAGCATTTTAATCTACAACAGCACATAAATAATCCTGGCCTCTATTAATTGCTTCTCCTTAGACAGAAATTCTTTACAAATTCCCTCATTATTATCAGAATCATAAACTTATTGATATTACTCCTTCAAAATACTTTTTTTAACCCAGACATTTCCCAAAGTGACACATCTATTAATTTCAAAAGAAATTTTGAGAGAAGAAAACTAACCTCTATCAAAGGAGAATCAACCAAAAATGAAACGAGCCATGAGCAAGTCTCATTTTAGAAGCAATCAGGTCTGGAAAAATCTCAAAGTTGTATTTAAAATATTTGGGGAGTACCTCCTTCTTATCTTCAATGTGTGCAGATTGATACAGGAAGTATCTACCATCCACTAAAAAGGAAATCTCAGCCCTTTGCAGTACTTTGAGAAGAAAGTCATCATCTTGACACATTATTTGTTAAAGTGAAGTTTCAGATAACCATCTGTTTCTTATAAATGTGTTTATTTGCTCACCCTCAAGAAACAGGCTCTTGGCTAAGCCATTCCCAGTTGCATAGGAAAAGTCATGATCATCATCAGAATCTTCAAGAGCTGATAATGAAAGTCATGCTGTTTAGTTTCTTCACTGTATAAATCAAGACACATAGATCTCACAAATGTTTGTTCAATGACTCATGTCCACATATTCAATGTCTTCCTTTTTTTTTTCATCTCGTAAAGGTCCAAAGGTGAAAACATGAATATTTTCAGTATAGTATGAATCAAAATAACTAGTTTAAAAGTGAAAATTATAAACATAGACTGAAGGCCAGGACACAGGGGAATGGTCTACTCTCAAGCAGTATCTTTGGGATGGCGAATTGACATGACTTTTCAGGAAAGTAATCTAATAATATCAACAACAGCAACAAAAATATACATACTTAGACTCAGTAGTATACCTATATATGTAAATAAGAGACCTAAGACTTAGGATATTAAGTAGTCTAGTGTATGATTACTACTAAGTAGCTACCTTTTTTTAAAAAAAAAAAATCTCAAATTCAGTTCTAATCTTTGGGAAAAAAAGACTAAGTATTCCCATTTTTTTCAGTTCAATGGTGGCATTTCACTAGAGCCACAAATTTAGCAATGTGGGGAGGTAGTGGGAGGGAAAAGAGAAGATGGGAAAGCAGAATTTGGACTCAAACTGAATTCAAGCCTTGAAACAAAAAATATCAAATCTTCTGATCACAAAGGAGACTGTCTTATTAAAAAAAATTCATTAGATTGTGATGGGTTGTTATGGAAAGGCAGATTTAACAGAGCATACTTACAGGCAATTAAAGGAAAAATAAAATTCTATCTTTGTATCTACCAACTTATATGCCTCATTTACAGCTATTACTCTTAAAGCTGTGTATATTTATTGAAAATTGCAATAAGAACAAGCACAAATTTAAAAAGAACCAACAATAGAAAACTAAAAAAAAAAATTCAGTATACAAACTAAATGTCCCATCATTATATAAAAATGGTTAAATAAACTTTGGAATTTTATGCTTTTTAAGTGAAGTTGTCAGGCTGCCTTTATAAATCTTTGGGAATATTGTTGTAAGAGAATAAATTACAGTTAAATATATAATATAACTCAATTTTATAAAAGAAACCAAAGCAAAACAGTTTCTCCTTATCATTTAATTAATAGGTATCTTGGTAGATGATGGCAGGAGCAAAGAAATGAAAGTAGGTTAGGATTTAAGTGAGGTTAAGAAGAAAGTCTTCTTAAAATATTTTTTAAGTCATTTGAGTTTTAGTACACTGGTAAAGTTTTTCCTTTTGGAATAAAAATTTGACAAATGATTTGCAAAATTAAATAAAACTGTAGGGAATATAGTTATGAAAACCAGAATGAGAACAAGGTGAAGGCACAGAGTATTGTTTCTTAATTTGGGGGTGTTTATTGTAAAAAGATTAAATAAATGTTTATGAATCACCTGCTCTGTGCTATTTCTAAGTTGGATGCATTCACATTTATTTTATTTAATACATCTGGTGTAGTCAAACAATGCATTACTTGCTTTCACTGCTCTTTGTAGAATTTGTCAGTGATTGCAAGGAAAATTTGGAGCATATGATGTCTTGAAATTTTAAGACTGATCTCTGTGAATTATACAGAACAATACTAAATACATATATGTAAATACACACACATACATACATATATATACACATATATATAGAGAGAGAGAGAGGGAGAGAGAGAGAGAGAGAGAGAAAGAGAAAGAAAAAAAATAAGATGAGAGCCCAAGGCCAGTTCTGCCTAAATAATTGTTTTAAAAACAAGAATCAAAGTTTTTATCAGATTTTTCTGAATAAAGCTGCTTGTGATTTATTCAGTTATTTAACTTGAAGATTACTCATGTTCGTTACCTCCTTTTCTTCTCCCTATGCCCACCTTAAAGTGAAATTCTTTCACTCAGAAAAACAAAAGATGCCTTATCACTAATGGTGCTACTACTTGAATTCACAGGGAATCATTAATAAATCATCTACTTTAGAGCATAAACATCTTTGTCAGCCTCCAGAACTGAATCTCCATAAGGCCAAGTCTGGTTGTATTGCCTAGTAGCTTTGTTTTTCTTGAGTTCATATTTTACCTTTCATGGCAATGATGCAACATGGGGGTCAAGGATAATGAGAAGTATTCAACTTTGAGTTTCAGAAATGTCAAATTTTGAATCTGATCCTGACCAGAACTCCCTGTGGTATGAATCCTTATTGTTTGATTTCTTTCTCTCCACCTTGATGGGGTGTACCCTTGTTATTTCTTATCTTTCCCAAACCTGGGTAACTGAATGTTTGATGCCTGAATACTCTCAAACTTCAACTTTTTCTTATATCATCCTTCCCTTTTAAATTTGAATATAAAGAACTTGCTATATGTCAGTGTTTTCTCCTGAGTCTTTAGAGTGAGTTAGATGGGACATGGGAGAGTGGGTAGGAGGTAGTGTGTATGTGAGAGATTTTCCAGTTGACTCACTGTTTTCCCCTAGTTTAGTCACATCTACTAAGGTTCAAGTATGCTCTGCTCTGCTCCCACCAGAAAGGCCAGGCCTGACAGGTAATACTGTGAAAGGAGTGTGGGAGAGCTTTAATGACATTTAGAGGGTAGTGATGAAAACAGGTATATTACTGAGAATTAGAGAGTTTGAAACCATTTAATGCCAGGAGGTATAGTTCTTTCAATTTTAGGCTATTTTCTAAGCCAGGAATAATCTTACTGACTGTGTCTATCTTATTGATAGAGACTGTGGTTTCTCTCTAGAAATATCAGTAGTTTCAGTTTGGGTCTATATTAGAATCACATAAGCAGCTTTTAAAAATTCTCAGTGCCAGTGCTTTAACCCAGACCAATTTAAATCAGAATGTTTTGTGAAAAGATCATCTGCACATTGATTCTGTAGTTCTCGGCTAAATTTTAGAACTGCTGCTCTAAATATTTCTGTTTCCCTTTTACTTTTTCTCAGACACCAGAAGTCTTTTCTTTCTGAGTTCCAAAGGCAACCAAAAATTCTAATTTCAGTAGGACCTTTTCAGACACTGTATCTATTTAGGTAGCTATATGTACATATACCTAGGTATTTGTATGCATGTATGTATGAATGGATGTTTCTACAAATTTTATTTTGGTCTTGTACTAACTGTGCCTGTGGGTCTTCATTTTTCCTCCACTGGGTACCCCCAAATGTGCTGAAGGCAAAAGACTATATGCTCCCAAATGAATTATGTCTCCAGCCCAGGGAAACACAGCTGCAGTCAGATTTTGTTTGAATAATTTTACCCCCTTCCCCCGTAATACTACACATGGAGAAAGTTCTTTGAGTTCCTTGCAAACAAAGGGTTGTGCGCTTCTCAAAGCTCTTCTTGGTTGTACAGTGCTCACCTCTACCTCCTCAGGAGATGAGAATTTCTTTCTACCAAAGTAGAGAAAATTATTGTTCTCACCCCAAACACACAGAACCAGACCCTCCAAAGTAAAATCTGGGACATTCCCACACTGATGCTTGGACTGCACAAAATGAACTGTGAAATCTTTTTGATCTTCAACTCCTAAGAGTCTGATTCCTCTGCACATGGGAGGAGAACCTGGAGGGAGCTGACCCACAGGTGTGAACTGAACTTGACTAACCTCTGCTCTCCACATCTGTTCTCTTTAGCATTTTAATGGACACTTTTATGGAGAATTGGACAAGAACAGATGCCAGTGAGAAAGTATGCTTTTCCACAACTTCATCTAGCCAGACTGTTCCATCACCAAAGATTTGGCTTTTCTAGAACAAACAGTATCTTCAGCTTCTACATCCAGGTGTTTTCGAGGTCTCATAAAGATGCCAGTGGGTGCCTGAGGTTGTGTTTTTGCAAGACTTAATTACTTAAGCAGCTTGGAGCTATTCAAGACACAGCATTCTTTCAGTCAGTGTGATACCTTGTACCTTCTAACTTGGCAATACAGGTGGTCTCCCAAAACCATAACAAGAAATGGTAGTTTTCTTTGTATTAAGCCACCAGTTCTCAACTCTGCAGTTGCCTTATAGTAATCAGCTACTAGATGTGTTGCTAACAATAGTGCTGCATTGTCAATATGAGTTAATCAGTTACCTTTTAAAATATATTTGCATAAATGTAGCCCGTTTCTGTATTTAAGAAATCTTGTCTTTCATTGGCATTCTGGTGTACTTCCTTGAGCCTGAAGAACAGTGTGGAGTTACTATACAGCTTGGGAATCCTGCATATCAAGGAGTAAGTCCATGGTCATGGGTCACACATGTCATTCACTACGTGTGTAGGGATCAGAGGGTTTAATAGGTTTAATATTTAATGGGTTATAGGCGTTAAGTTGAAGAATATTTCAACCCAAAGCATGTGAATGATCACCATCACAAGCTGTTTCCTTGCATGGGTTTGGATTTCTATACCTAGGAAATTAATACTCATTGTATTCTTTGTTTAACAGAAATGTGTCTTTTGATATACTTATTTGGTGCTTGGTCACGATTCTGAAACAAAATCACTGATAAGATTTTCATTAAATTTAACTTACTATGAAATAAATGTTTTCCAATCAGAACAACTTAATTAATACAAACAAGCTTTGCACAGTTTGGACTCAAATACTTCTTTTTTTAAAAAAAATTATTATAAAATTTATTCAAGTTGATAATTTAGGCCATAGACATGTACATAAAAATTCCATGAAAGGGATGAGTATGTAGGGGTTAGGAGGGGTGGAGATGGGAGGGAAAGGTCAGGGAGGAAAGGGGTGGGTGGTCCCCAGGGAATACAAAGTTGTGAAACCCATATATAAAAAACTTAATTAGTTAAGAAAAAAAAGGAATCAGTACAATTTCTACGCTGGGGAGAAGCAGCTCTCCTGCCTTCCTGTCACTATGCAGATGGCTCTCTTATTCTTTCTCCATTCCCTAATAACCATGTCCTTTTTTTTCTTTTTTTAATTTAATTTAAAATTTTTAATTTGCATTTATATGCATATTTATATTTATATTACATTATTCCATTATTGTGTACCCCGGGGCTTTCCCACTTCACTAACACTTGTTAACCATCCTGATCTTTTGTGCTCTTCACCTCCCTTGCCTTCTTTCCCCTCCTCCTCTCTCGCTCCATGGTTCAGTCCCATTGATTGTTTTCATCCTTTCTTATTCGTTTGTTTGTTTTTCCTTATATTGGACTCAAATATTTCTTGATAGAGTAAATGGAAGAATTTATGATACATAGGAACATATTGTGAGGTGAGGAAGTTAACATTTTCTGAAAGCATAATATATTTACTTTTCCCTGTTACTCCCTCAGTAAATTTTCTTGCATTTCTCCTCCTCTCAGAGAAGATATGGAGACTGCTTTGTAAATCATTTGACTATACAAGGACAGGTATCTGCAGTTGAATCCAGCTGAAAAGAGCTATCTTCACATTATCGGAGTATAGTGACCCCAAGCCTCAGGTCCAATCATGGGCATAGGTTCAGCTCAGTGCCACTGTGGCTCCTGGTTTCTGCTCACCAGTGTCCCCTGTCTGTACCATGACTGTTCTTGCAAAGTCAAATGTTCTTCCTCTCCCATGTTCCATAGATATGTTCCTTGATTTCTCTTAAGTCTTTAAGACTTCCTCCTTAAACTCACATCTGTTGCTTTCATGCTGTACTCGATAAGATTTCCACCAATTTCACAGCTTCTCCTGCACTTCAACTGTGGCCAGTCCCTCACATTTGGTTCTCAACCTTCTACTTACTGTACCTTTCTTATGCTGTTTCTAACCTTAGAAAGCTCATGCATCTTTCCTCACCTCTGTTCATGATCTCTGTGCCCATGATACTTAAATCAGTAATAAGAGGTCTTACATTCTTGAGTCTCAGTTCTACATGTCCAAATAGACATTCCATCTAGAAAATTCACAGTGACTTTATATTTGACTTTGCTGAGTTTTCCACTTGCCACTATAGCAGCTTAGAACATGCGTATTCTCCAGACTTCTGTCAGAAGCAGAAACAGTAGGTAGGTTCTAGAAGAAGGGCTTCACTATGGGAATTTGACTTTGCTACATGGTGAGAGTTGGGTAATCCATGTCTATTAATTCCATCTCTAGCACTGGAGCTTGAAACTCAGTAGAGAAAGCGTTGTGGAAGGGATGAATGGGAAGTGTATGAGCAAGGAAAACTGAAACCTAGATCTTTCTCTTGCTTCTCTAAACAGCCATTTTCAGCAACATGTTTGATCTGCTGGAGCTATGTGTCATGGACCTCAGTATGCAGATGGTCCAGCAGTCAGAGAAGCTGAAGGAGATATCACAACATACATGAACTGCCATAAGCACCTAAAGTAACCAATCAGTAAGATGAGTGTTGTTTCATTTCTATATTCCAGACCTCACAAAAAATTCTCTTGAGCTCAGCTCCAATCCAGCCCCATACAGGAAAGAAATTTCTGAGAAGTGTAGCTGTAGTTTAGTGAAGTTGACTTAGTACAGAGTCACCTCCTCATTCCCAGAGTGTGTTACTGTTCCCCCAACATCTATTGTTACCTCTTTGGGAATGTTGAGTTTTAATTTAAGCATCATGCTATTTAAAAATTCCCAGTGGCATGACATTATCCATGGGGCTAGTTTTTGTTTATTTGTTTGTTTGTTTGTTTGTTTCAAAAGACTGTATTTTCCATAGAGGGATTTTAAGTGTTCTTGGAAATACTCAGCAGAAAGAGCCTTAAATGTCTCATTTCTGATTTAGTCAGAACACTTTTACCTTTATCTTCTTTAGGTATTGGGCCTCCCCATGAGAGATTATTTGTAGAAGACCTATTTGTTTACATTTGAAGAAAAAGAAAAGCAGAGAGGCAAAGAAAGGAAGAAAGGAAGGAGGGAGGGAGGATAAGAGGAAGGATGGGGGAGGACAGAGGGAGAGAGAAAGCCCTAGTTTGACAGGGTCTCTTTTCTGTCTTTCAAGATTGTGTTTGTTATTAATGACTCAACTTTTCTATCTTTGTTATTATGGTTCTGAATGAACTATGCTGCTTGACTTTCTTAAAACATCTGTTGATCAGGTCAATGTTGTCTCTGAGTCAAGATGGAGAAGTGCAAGCTTGTCTCCTAGAAAAGAGTGAAGGGCAACAGTGGGGTGCTGTTTCATTTAAACGCAAACACAAATGCAAATGTGCAAATGTGACTCAAAAACATTTTGCTAATAGCTACAAGTTTAAATGTAAGTAGCTATTTCTTCAAACTAGATAAAAATATATCAGAAACCGTTTAGAAGAGAAGAGAAGGTAGCATTTATTAAGTGGCTCCTATTATTAAGCTTCATAAATACTACCTCATTTAATTTTCAAAGCAGCCATAAAATGTAGGCATCACGAGCTTAATGTAACTAGTTTATTGAAGAATCTAAACTCTTTATGGGACAAACATGGAACACTTATTTTTTCTAATAATCTCCCAACCACATTCTCTATTCTGGGTAGTGGGGATATTTAATGACATCTTAACTTGGTTCTATGAATTTTCAGTCTCTTTTGGTTTTGTGAAGTGTTTCATTTGAGCTCTTAAGAGTCAGTCTTGTTTACTCAAAGTCTTCAATCTAATGTCTAATAACCTCTGTCTCTTCCCTCCTGCCTGGGTGGGCTATGTCTGTGGCTGCAGTGGTTTAGGGAGAAGAAGGGCTGGGCTGGGTGGTCTGCTCTCACGCCACTCTTCTTACCCTCTTTTTCCTACCCTCTTTATTCCTCTCCAGATCTGGTTGGAAGGAGAGAGAGAAAAGGCAGAAGCCTTTTTCACAGAATGTTCTTAATGAGGTCACAGTCCTTGTCTTGGAGAATTATACATGCTGTTTTTACTCATTTCTTTGGACTCTGCAAATATGAGCCATAACTCCAGCATTCCTACTGGACAACTCATCCTAGGAAACTCTCTTAAGCATTTCTGGTCATTTGTAAGATCTGCTTCTACAACCTTTATGTGAGTCTCTTTTTATCCTCACAGAGAGACAATCTTAAGGAATACTTAATGTTAATCGCCTTTACCCTCCATAATTGACTTTCAGTGTCCAACTTGCATACCTATTTGGAATAGGAAACTTGAAGGGTTCAGAAATAGTAAATATAAAGCATATATGCATTTCATTGAAATACTTGCCAGTATTATGCTCAAACCCTATCCACTCACGTGATCTTCATTTGATATGACAATGGGGAAGGTTTGTGAAATGTTGGCATTTGTTGCTCCCTGTAGCTGAATGGATGACAGAGTCTACTGAGTCATTCAGTAAATGCTTGTTTGCCATGTAGGTAGGATCTACACTATTCTGATACCTGGTATAGTGACATAAATGAAACTTTATGTGTAGATGAGTAGAAAAATTTAAAACTCCACTATTCAGATGTACTAAAGTGGTACAACTTTTCTGATTTCTGTTATTGATAGATTCTTTTTTAAAATTTTGGTCAGTTTTCCAAGGTTGGTTTAATTTAGTCATTTTTTAGTTTTTTTATTTTTATTGATTATATACACACATATACATACATACATTACATCTTTGTCTACCCCAAGGTTTTCCCATCTTATTAACCACCCATTAACCATCTTAATCTTTTGTGCCCCCCTCCCCCACCCCAGTTTCCTCCTTCCTCCCCCTCTCTTGGTCTATGGTTTGATTCTGTTGGCAGTTGTAAATATTTCTTATCTGTTTGTTTTTTTCTTAAATCCCTCATATAAGTGAGGACATCTCAAATTTCTCTTTTTCTTTCTGACTTATTTCTGCTAACATGATTCCATCTAGCTCCATCCATGTTGCTACAAATGACATAAAGTTGTCTTCCTTGATTGATGAATAATATTCCATTGTATAAATATGCAACATCTTTTTCAGTCATTCGTCAGTTTGGGGGCATTTGAGTTGTGTCCATATTTTGATAATTGTGAACAGTGCTGCAATTAACATGTACATACAGATGTCCTTTTTAACTAGTGATTTTGTGTCCTTTGGGTAAATTCCCAGTAGTGGGATTCCTGGGTCGAATGGTAATTTCATTTTCAGTTGTTTGAGAGGCATCCACACAGCCTTCTAGAGTGACTGAACCAGTTTGCACTCCTACCAGCAGTGTAAGAGTGTGCCTTTTTCTCCACATCTGTGTCAACACTTGTTGCCATTTTTGTTTTTGTTTTTTTTTTTTTTTTGTATATATGGGCCATTCTTATTGGGGTAAGATGGTATCTCAGTGTGGTTTTGATTTGCATTTTCTTGATTATTAGTGATATGAAGCATTTTTTCATATGCCTATTTGCATTTCCTCTTTGGAGAAGTGTCTTTTTAGTTCCCATTTTTAAACTGGGCTTTTTGCTTTGTTTTTGTTAAGTTGTATGAGTTCTTTGGGTATCTTTGTTATCAGACCCTTATCACTTGTATAGAGGGCAAACCTTTTTTTCCCACTCAGCTGGGTTTCTTCTTGCTGTGTCTTTTCTCTCTTTTGTTGTACAGAAGCTTTTTAGTTTCATGTAGTCCCAGCTGTTTATGTTTTCCTTCATTTTTTTGCCAGCTGTTGATGTGTCATGAAATGAATCTCTGAAATGTAATTCATGGAAGGTTTTGTCCAGGTTTTCCTCTATGTATTTTATGGTTTCAGGTCTTACTTCCAAGTCTTTTATCCATTTTGAGCTGGTTTTTGTATAAGGTGTGAGGTTTATTTTTTTGCATGTCATGGTCCAGTTTTCCTAGCACCATTTATTGAAGAAGCTGTCCTTATTCAAATGTATGTTTTTTTGCCCTCTTGTCAAAGATTAGTTGACCATATATATGTGGTTTTATCTATAGACACTCAATTCTGTGTCACTGGTGATAGACTCTTTTTAATAAGACTTTACCTATCCTGGATGGAAGCAGAGATTAGGATGTGAACTCATAGATAAATATTTAAGTTTTGGGAGACTTAAATATTTGTTTGTACTCACTAGATCTCTTGGATTTAAATGCTCTGTCTGTGAAAGTTTCATCTTCCCCCGCTCACTTCTCTTTATCCATGTCAGGACACTTATGTGACCTCATGGCGATGGAAGGCTGGGTCTTAAGAATATTAAAGAAATTATATTGTTTTTTAAAATAACACTGACATTATAAAATTATGTGAATTTGACAGTCCTTTTCTAAGAGAAAGGAAATTTGAGTTTTGAAGTATATTTTAAAGGAAAGGGAAGATGAATTGTTCCTTTATATCAAGTAGTATCAAGTAGTATCAAAATAACCTTGAGATATCCTGAAGTGAATAGTCAGAACCTGAAAGAGATGCGAGTGCCTAGGGGGTGATGAACTGAACAATGGCCCCTAAGGTGTTTACATCCTGGTCCCTGGAACCTGTAACTGTTACCGCATGTCAAAAGGGACTTTGCTGATAGGATTAATTTAAAATGCTTGTGAGGTATTATCTTTGAAGTCCTTATATAACCATAGATGTCCTTATAAAGCAGATAATAGGTCAAAGGGATGTAAGAGATAAAATGATGGAAGCAATGGGTTGAGTAATGTGAGGACAGGTTAGGAGACAGAGAATATAAGTCTTCTCTAGAAGTTGAAATGGCAAGGGAACAGATTCTCCCTTAACCCCCCCAGAGGGATCCAGTTTGACTGACCTCTTGATTTTAGCCTAGTCATCTAGGCTCAGTCATCTAGGCTCAGTTAGATGATCTCAGTCATCTAACCTCTAGAATTGTAAAGTAATGAATTTATGTTTTTAAAATCACCAAATTTGTGGTCATGTGTTACAGTTACCACTGGAAGAATAATGGACAATTATGGTTAACATTAAAAAGGGAAGAACCTTGTTTCTTGTAGCTTAAAAAAAAATCCTTTCCTATCTCAAGAATCTTTCCATTTTATTTCAGTAGTCTTAAATGGAATAGAGAATTGTGTAATCCCATTGAGGTGACCCTAATGAACACAGGCTTTATAAGAATACAGATGATTATTTGCCATAATTGTCTTTCTTGCCTCATAAGGAAAAGAGCATATTTCTTCTTTGTTGGCCCAGTGTCTGCTACAGTATTGGATATGCAGTATTTTATATAAAACTAATTTTTTAAATTGAAGAGAATTTTAATGTTTTTATTTTCAATTGCCTAAAAATACTATGAAATATCTTTATCCATTTTGAAAATGAGAATCATTTCTGTTTTGTATTGGCTGTTCTCCATAGTAAGACCTTTCCATAGAATAGGGTTTTAAGTGTTTAGTTTAATGTTTTCCACACAAATTCCTATGTATTTCCTAGTGTTTCTGTAGATTTACTTGAGAATTTTAAAGAGGTTTGTGTATTTCTCAGATTTCAAAGACCTTGAAATACATTTATGTTGAATGAACAAAGGAATAATAAAGATTTTGAAGCAACCAATCAGGTAGCTAATTCAGTGGAAAAAAACATAAAACACCTTGTTTGGTGGTATGGAAATCAACGACCTAATGGGAGCATTTAATTTTTTCCATTCACACTGTGGCAGTCATGTAGACATGACCTTGTAACACTTTTTTTTTCCTCATTGTTTGGATCCTCTCTTACTATGCTGTGTACAGAGCAGCAATGAGGACAAATATCTCAACACCAGACTACATCTTGCATCCATTATCAGTTCTGGCTGACAGTAAAAAGTGAGTGGCGGTATCCCCTTCCTGGCCCCCTAATGGAAGGCACATCGTTGTTCCAGAACACCTGAAAGAATGCCTGGGTATGTCTCTCTGAGCACCTGACAAGGGAGGGGTGGAGGGCCCAAGAATAATTGCCATGTCACTGGCATGTGATTTATTGCAATGCTTAATTATGTCTACAGGGCACCATCTGGAGACCCAATTTGAGCTCTTTATGAACAAAAATTAAAGTCAAAATGTACCTTCTTCTGAACTCAACTGAGTCTCACTTTAGACTTCTCACACCTGGAGAATATTACTGTATGCTTGGTTCCTAAACCACATCCTAATTGTTTCATTTTAGAAGGTCTCAGCTACACAGAGTAACTCTCATTGTGGAGGCAATGGGTTTCCCTTTCTAGACCATATTATCCAAAGGGTGAAGCATGTAGCAGGTCTGTGTTATACCAAAAACTCAACAGTAGAGTGAAATCATCTTCATGTTTTGAAGCTTCATGTTTTGAAGCGCGATTGGCTATCAATCAAAAGCATTATTGCATTTGTGAACATTTAGTTATTTTTTAAGATGATGAATTGGTTGATAATTGTTCCCAAAATGTTTGTTTAAAAGGATGATGTCAAATCAACACTAAATAATGGGTACTGTTTTTAAATATTACTTAGTTTTTAAATAAAGTTTTAATCTAATCTAAGACACTTAAAAAATATGGTGAAGAGTTCATTTAAGAAATGTTTAGTCCTTTCAATTAAAAGCCAGAGCATTAATCAAATGTTTGACACTATAAATGTTTCCAATTAACATCTAGCTTAAAACCACATGTGTTCCAAGTGAAATTCAAAAGATCTATCTGTACAGGTGACCTCAGAAAAACCATTAACACATGGCTGGAGACAGTAAGAAACATTCTCCATTTTTGAGACTGAGATAAGGAATCAGTTTCTGACTGATTAATACTTCAAACATCCCTTTCAGATGTGGGCTTGTTAAGTTAGATGCTAGGTATTTCTTACTCAGGCATAAAGAATGAGACTCTATTTCTTGAAGAGAGAGATAAATTAGAAACAATTCCATCTGCCTGAGCACCCAGTAAGTCCAACCCTATCAAAAGCATAATGTGGAACTTACCAAAAATCTTAAGGATATGAGAAATTTTCCAAGAAATTCTTTTCACTTTCTGCAACAAAGGTAGCAAATTCAAGTACCTTCAGGACCCAAGCAGGTAGCATTAAATAAGATAAATGAGATGGTAGGTATAGTGTAGTGACAACCCCAGCAAACAGAAGGTTATGCCTCCTGTCTAAACGGGAGAGCCAGCAGCCAGCTATTGTCATGTGAAAATGGAAGTCCAGTTGGACCATACTTTGTGGTCTGTCAGGAGAAACCAGAATGAAAGCTTTGTAATGTGAACTAATGAATTTTACATGGTGACAATTCCTTTAAAAACAAAAACAATAGCAAGCCTCACTGCAGCCAATTTTTGACCTTTGTGTCTGCTCCATAAAGAATTGAGAGCTGGGGAACATGGTCAGAGATAATAAAGGGTGCCATTTGGATGAAAGTGAACCCTTTTTCAGTTATATGTCAACACCTTACCAACCTTGAGAGGATGTTCTGGCTTGCTCACTGTTGAATCCACCAACTCCTGGCAGAAAAAAAACAGAAAGCACATATTTTCCAAATAATTTCTCAACTGATCTGGTCAAACTCAGTTAAATTATTCCAGGTGTGCTATGCAGGGGGTTATTATGACCATAAGGAAAATGGTAACTTTAAGACATGCCCATTTGCCTGGTGTCCTGATAAATTGCATTCTCTCTCCTGTCTCATAGCAGCCTATCGACAGCTGAGTTGTCACTCCAGCAGCAAGGGAGGGCACCCACAAACACTTAGGACTGGTCTTCTGGGGTTCATAAGGTAGATGTACCTCCTCCTGACCCCCAATATTTTTCCAAAAAAAAAAAAGTGGGGGAGGGCAGATGATCTTAATAGGATAAATGCTGGACAAGTTACACAAAGCAAAATATCTGATATTCGGAAATAATTTCAAGATCTAAAGAGCAGATATTTTCATGTTCATGCAGTGCTTTTTTTTTATTAAAAAAACACATCAATCAAGGTTTATATGTCTTTGGGGGAGAAATCATTCAATGGTTTTAAGAATATGAAAATAGTTTTGTTTATTAAAGAGACTCTTCAGTTCATAACTTGAGCTGGAAGACTGAATTTCAGTTCTTTGTTTTGCTTCCTAACTAGCTATGGGACTGTTGGGTAATTTGCTTTTGGGGATCCAAAATAAGCTTCTGTCGCATAAACATTATTTTGAGCTGAAGGTGTTTGAATTCCTGCAATCCCTTATCTGCCTAAAAGCAGAGTTCCCCCAAAAGAACTCAGTTGTCATAAATCCCTTTTCCAAGAGCAACTCAAGTCTCTTCTGAGAGAAGTCAGTACCACCCCCAAATAAATATTGTCACATAACCATCAAGTCCTCCACTTACTCTCCTAAGGACCATTTATTTTTTTTTTAAAAGTAATTTATTTTATGTAAGTACCCTTATTTCCTCCTATTCACCAGTTAAGATCGTACATAAACCCCACATTCTAATTGTCCCTTTGAGTCACATTTTTTTCTGTGAACTCCTGTGTATATTTGTGTATGAATAAAATTTTATCTTTTCCCTTGCTAATCTGTCTTTTGTCGATTTAATTTGCAGGGCCTCAAGCACTAAATATAAGAGGATAGAAAAAATTTTTTTCCTCCTCACAACACACTTTTCCTCATTCTTGGTTAAAAATTAAATTGGTCATAGATAATAAACTTTGTTTAAAACTTAAATAATCACTCAGGAGCAGAGTAATTCACACAGCTCCTACGATCATCAAAAAAATATATAAAGCAATTTATAAATACTAGCTCATTTCCTGAACAAGATTATTTGAGAATTATAATATTTGAATTTCTTCTTTTCTGAAAGCATTTTCTATTTCCTTGAGTTCAAGTGGTAGGAAACCCAATTAAAACTAGATTAATTCAATATGTATCACTAGACCACTGGTGGGTAGTGCTGTTCAAGTGGTCTACCTTATTAGTGAGTTGGTATACTCTTGTTTTGTAAAATCCTGAGATAATAAAATTCACATATGTGAAGAACTTCAACAGAAAACTGAACCTTAATTAAAAAAAAAATAGTTGCTTCTCATCATGTAAAAATCTGAAAGCATGGCTAAATCCAGGTGCAGAAGCAGTGCCAGAGGCCCAGAATTCCCTTTACTTGGGCTCTGTCCTTCACTCATGTTGACGCTCTCCAGTTTCATTCCTGGATTTCTAGCTTCATATCCTGCCAGGTTTAACTTCACTAGAAAGGAACATACCTCTTTACTTCATGTAGAAGTATCAGAATTGGGTCTGAGTGGCTTCACTGAGAATTGGGTTTGAATGGCCTAACCAGTGTTTATGCCCAAGGTAGTATGATGCTTTGACTGCTCAGATAGAGATCACACATTCCCTTTGAAAGTACAGTTAGCTTTGCATCAGTTCTTAGGGTTCTTTACCAAATACAAGTGTTTGGAAATCTATTACACTCTGTGACATGAGCCTGATTTTTTTTTTTAAAGTCTGGTCTAAAACATTAAACAAGTTGGGCACAGTGGCACACGCCTTTAATCCCAGCCTTGGGAGGCTGAGGTTAGGAATCACTTGAGTCCACAGATTCGAGACTACCCCAGGTAACATAGCGAGACCTAGTCTCTGGAGAAAAGATTTGAAAAAAATAAAACATTAAACAGCCTATGTCAGCAGGGCACGGTGCCTCGTGCCTGTAAGCTTCAGCCTATGAAGTGGCTGGGAGTAGGCATCACGGTTCAAGTCCCGCTTTGGAGCGACACAATGAGACCTAGTCGCAAAAAATACCTGGGCATGGTGGCGAGTGCCTGTAATCCCAGCTACATGGGAAGCTGAGGCTGGGGATTGCTTGAGTCCGTGGTACCCCGGGCAACGTGAGCCTGCGGTTCCGTGGGTAAAAATAGTGAGACCTAGTCTCAAAAATAAAAATCCAAACAAAACAAAACAAAAAAGCCTATGTCTTAAATGAAAGTTAAAAGCAGTTGCTTTCCTGAAGAACCTGTCTTTACCAGTCTGAATGAGGGCAATAAGTGAATCGTACTTGAAATATTAATGAGAATTTGTGCCACTGTTTGGAGGATAAAATTTAATATATTTAATATGAATTGAAATTTTAATATTCTTTTTCATACTACTGACCTCCTGGGTTATCTGCATCTCAACTCGGAGCTCACTCATCGCAAAACCTGCACACACCAGTTTTTCTGAATTTTGGCTCTGTCGATATGTTGAGCCAGCTACTTTGTTGTTGTGGAGGCTAAGCTGTGCAACGTAAAATGTTTACCAGCACCCTTGGACTCTGTCTAATAGATGCCAGGAGCACTCTCGGTTTTGACAATCAAAAATGTCTGCGGACAGTTGCCCAGCATCTCTGGGGGAGGAGGGACAAAATCACTCTTGGTTGAAAATCACTGCTTTATCCAGGTTATGCCGGAGACGTGAGAACTAATCACACTTGACATTCTCAATCATAAAAAGATATCTCTGTTACTCATAGGTATATTAGATATTTCTTTTCAGTTTCTGGAGTCTGCCTTTCTATTTAGTGGTTTTTGTTTCTATCATACGTGTAATTACTGTAAAAAATTGGGAAATATAGGAAGGTATAGGTATTTATTTATATTTTTATAATGTACTTTGAAATTATATCATATGGAATTCATAGTTCTCTCGTTTCCAGCCTGGGTAGAAAGTACTCCTCACCTTACCTATTCATGTAATTCTTTCATAAGGCTATTGGAGAGAAAGGGAATTAAAGATGAAAGCCAAACATGACATGAAATGCAGCCATGAAAATTAAAGATGTATTTTACCAAGGTGGAAACAAATAAGAACTGTACCTAAGAGCACTGTAAATAAGATGAAAATTCAAATGACAAAAATATCTGAGAAAATACTTGCAATATAGTAAAAAGAAAAACAAATCTTACCTTATTGATAAAATAAAGACAATTGTTTTTACCTTATAGGTAAAATAATTTTATACCTAACTTATAGGTAAAATAAGGTCAATTTTTTTACCCTATAGGTAAAATAAAAACAAATCATAATAATATATAATAAAATGATATATAATAAAACATGCTATGTAGTAAATTTTTTAAAAAATCAAAAAGAAAAACAGCCCAGAAGTGGGGGGAAATGACAGTCAATTTACAAAAGAACAAATTTGAGATACTATACTTTACTTCCCAGGTAGAAAAATAAATTATAATAATACCCCTTGCTTGCTGATCAGTATTATACTAGTAGCAGAAACATCACTAAGTTTCCTAAAGAATAATTTGAAGATAGAAACCAAAAGATTTAAATATGTCTATACCCATCCTAGAATTTGCTCAGTAGTTGTACTACTAGGAATTTATCCTAAGGAAATAGACATAAAGATTTATGTTGATACTGCTATAAGAAAGTTCATCAGATCAATCTTCATAGTAATAAAACATCTGAGAACATTTGATAATTCAATATTAAGACATTCTAAGATAAATTATTAGCCAAACCATTATTAATATTACCTTAGAATATAGTCATATATTATGGAAGGAAAACATAATATGGTTATGTCATACTAACCAGTGTGAGGTGATAAAGTACATATTTGTAATTTTAAGTTTAAATGTGGAAAGATGTACACAATATATTGATATTCTGGGAAGAGACTGTCCTAGTTTAATTTTCTCATGTCTTTCTGTTTCTATTTTCAAATAGTACAGTTGAACATTTGAAATATAAACTCTAAAAGTCATTATAATGATACAATGAGCTCCTTGAAATATTTCTTAGTGAGAAAGAAATAACATAACAGGGTTTTCCTTTCCAAATGGCTGCCAGCTGGGAAAATCATCATGTAAGTTATTTCACACAACATGCTTCAGTCTGAGAAGGAAGCAGATCCTGAGAAGGTTCTTATGTTCAAAAGACAATGATGTTCACTCAGGGATCCTTTCCATAGATTTTCTTTACCTAAGTCAAGCATGCCAACCTTCTTAAGCAGAACTGTTTCTAACTCAGGAGCCCATAAGTACATTTAAAAAGTGACAGTCATACTTAGAATGAAATGTGGATGAGCTCTTTATTATTTTTATACAGCTGGTGGCATTTTAATGGAATGAGATTTAGGAAGGATGGGATTCTTCAGATTCAAACTTCTTACCACATAGATGAAAATTCTGATGAGGAAGTGATCAGATAGATATTCAAAGAAATGGAAGGACTTTCCAGACATTTAATTTTGCCTTTTAACTATAATTTGTAGAGACTCTGGCATAGAATTAGTGCTCAATAAGTAATAAATAGACGAGCCTATATTTCACATTATAATATGTATATATATTTGAAGGGAAAGCAGTGAGTACAAAAGAAAAGAAGTGGAAAGAAGAGACAGTGTAATTGAAAGCAAATAAATTTATGTTGGAAATGGAAGATTATTACAAAGGAAATATTCCCATTTTTGGTGGTAGATGGTAGAATATTAGCCAAAATCATGCTTCATGTATTTTTCCCTTCAATTGTTCCTTTCCATTTCTCTCTCCCTTCTTTTCTTCCTTTCTTTCTTTACCTTCCCCATTCTATTTTCCTTTTATATCCCTCCCTCTTTCCCTTCCATTTTCCTCCTTTCTCTTTTTCTTTATTACCTTCTCCTACTACACACTAGACACAAAAGCAAACACTATACTTTCTCTTATATAGCAATTTCACTCAAAATTATCTGAATATAAAGATATTATATATATATATATCACTGGGAACCTAAAGCATTAATATATGTTAAGTTGAATAAAAAATAATAGGAACTGTAAAGTATGCAAATCAGCCTTAGATCATTTTGAACTTCTTGGTGATTAAGGATTCATTGATAGATAGTTTTGAGAACCATTGCTTACATGAAGTCCTAGGAAGGACACTTATCATTATGTGAAAAACCAAATTTAGAAGGATAGTTTTCCATTGAGTTGAAAAAAAAAGCTTGAAAAGATATCTCAATAGTCAGCTATAAAGAACCAAAGAAAGATACACAAATTGTCCAATTACAGTAAAGCATCCACTCTAGGAAAAGATGGTGAAAAAAGGGCTCAGAAATATTCACACAAGGAAAGGATACTCAGAAGTGTATATTTAATATGAATCCCTGATGCTAGGAGGTACTAAAGAATGGCTTTTGTATCTTGGGTTGAATTAATATAAAACCTCTATTTTATTTATATACCAGCATATCTAGTAAGTTGGACTTATCTTTGGATATCATATTTTAAGATAGTCATCAACAAAAAAGAGTACATTCAGAGAAGAGTTGACAGGTAAATGATAAAGGCAAGAAATTATGTTATTTGAATGACAGTGCAAGAAACTGATTTCAAACACTCCTGTGACCACCTTTGTGGTATTTCAATTACCAGCATGCTAAGGTCAGTAATTCCATTTTGATTATGGGCAGCTTTTGCAGTCAAAATGTAAGAAAATGTCAAATGTCAAAAATGTCAAAATTACTGTGAAGGAATATCAGGAGAATAAAAGGGGAAAGAAACAGAGAAGGTTAAATAAAAAATGCAATATAATTACCAATAGAACAATTGAATATTAGTAAATAATATAGATAATAATGTAAATATAAAATAATCCCTCAAAATGGTGAATTAACACATCTAGAGTTTATTTCTCACTTATATTACACCAGTCCTGGGTCAGTAGGTATTTTGCTCCACAATCACTCAGGGATCCACCAGACTTGGGGGGAACTGAAGGTGGGGAGGCTCTGCAGTCTTGTCCCTTCCTCATCGGGAAGACAGCCTCACGGGTCCCTGCAGTGGAACAGGTGACAGCTGGTAGGGTGCCTGTGGTCTCCCGAATGCCTTTGCTCAGCAACGACTCCATTGAACAGCTGAGGATTGGGATGTCATCTGTGAGTCCCCACAGCTTCATCAGGCTTTTACTTAATCTATAAAAGTGTTAGCCTCTAAATATTCTTGGCCTAAAAATAGTTTCTACACACAGAAATCCAAAGGTTTACTCTTGTTTTAAAATTTAGTTAGCATTAAATTATAAAGTTCAACATCTAATTAAACTTTAAATTCAACTTAGAACTTTATTATTTTCTTTATAAACCTAGATTAGTTTAGTAATTATTTTTAGGGGAATTTTCAAAGTGTGTACTTAGTTAACTAAATACATCCGTATGTATTTTTTCCTCTACCACCATCTCCTTGCTTTCCATCTCCTTTTCCTCTTAACCTCAGAACCCTTGGGGTCTTCATTGATGTACATTTTTTTTAAAACTTTTGTGATACCAAATGTATGTACTATGCAAGTGTCCAGAGATTTTTTTTTTTTTTACTACTCAAACTTAGTGTGCTACACATCATTCACCCAAACTCCCTCCATTTTGTTGAAAATAACTGCTGTTAATCCTTTCTTTATATCTCTGCTGTACTCCTTGGTGTGGAAATCTTGATTCAGTTGCCTATCAGTAGACATTTATGCAGCTTCTGTGTCCTAGCTATTGTAAATAATACTGCTATGGAAGCTGTGGAATGAAAAAATAAAAACAACAACAAAAGAATTGTGGAACAAAAGAATAGAGGAATTTAGTGCTGATGGCTTCTTCTTGAGGTATTAGACCCATAAGGCAGTGTTGGTCTCTATATCTTATTACATTTCTTAATTGGAAATCTGTTTTATCAGATATGTGTATAGTTCTCGCTGTCTTGGGGGGGGGTTGCCATTTGTTTGTATAATTTTGATCCAACCTTTAAGTCTGTGCTTGTCTTTGTCAGATGGGTTTCTTGTGAACAACACAAGATCCGAATTTGTTTTGAAATACCTTTCACAATCTAGTGTTTTGGCTAGTGAAGTCAGGTCCTTTCAGTTTAAAGTGATTGTTGAAACTGAAGCACCCAACTTTGAGCAGGAGGGAAAGGGGGGGAATGGAGGGGATGGTGAGGGGGTTAAATCCCTGGGATTACAATGATGAAATTTACATATAAATAAAGAAAAAAGTTTTTATTTTTTTGGTATGTTTTGTATTTTTTGGAGGACTTCCTGTTATGTTTGAAATTCTGTTTCCATTGTATTATGTGTTAATTAGCCTTTGTTTGAGAGCTCTGCTTACTTAGCACAGGATGACCTATTTCTGTGACCCATTGGATGATCTGGTCTCTGTTGCATTGTTACTCTCCTCTTATTCTGTATTTAGTGATTTAGGTGTCTGTTGCCTGGATGCCTTTACTGTTCTATTGCTTTATTATAACCCCTTTAGAATTTCTTTCGTGTGCAGCTTGGTGCTTATAAATTATTTTTGATTTTATTTTTCCATGAAGCTCCTCACCCTACCTACTGCCTGGATGTTAATATTTTAGAGTAAAGAATTCTGAGCTAGAAGTCCCTTTAAGCACATAAATTTCTCCTTCCAGACAATCTGATTGGTGTTCCATTGTAGGTCATATTTTCTGCTCTGAATGTTTTTAAGATTTTGTCCTTGTTGGCTTTCAACAGTTCATTAAAAGGTGTTCTAATGTCTCTTTGTCTGATATTTTTGTATTCCTTGGACCTCTTGGATCACAACATCTGGTTTGTTTTCTTGATTGAGATGTTTTTTAGTAATTATCTCTTTAGATAATTTTCTAAACCTTTGTCTTTCCTGGGACCTCTATGATATGGATATTTTTTTCTCTCTAAGTTGACCCAAAAGGCTCTTACACCATTTTCATTCTTTAAAGATTCTTTCATCTTTATATTGTTTATTTGTGTGTTCTCTAACTCAGTGTTCTCTAGTGTGTCTTGTGTTCATTAATTCTGTCTGCTGTTGTGACACTCAATTGTACTTTTCAAATAAGTTTATTTGAAAAGTGTAACTGTTTAACTCTGTTATTTCTAAGTGCAGATGCCTCATATTTTCTTTAATCTTCAGTCTGTTCTTTTATATGCCCTGTTACCTTGAACTTCTTCCTTCTCTGCCATGTTCTGCAGTTCTGCATGGTGGGGGATCTCTTAGGATTTATTCCCCTCTCTTTTGTATTCTTCTGTCTCCTCATGTTTAATTTTCACAACTTGCAATAAGGATAGATTTTCAGATTGTTGTCTTTGTACCTGATGGAGAAATGAGGACTGGAACTGGACTGAATAGAAGAAGGCTGGGGCAGTAGGGCACCAAAGAATCATCTCCAGTAAACACAAAGATTCAATAATCCTAGTCTGTGGGTGCCAAAGTTGTGTGATGGGATCAACTGTGACCCCCTTCTTTAGGCCAACTCCTCAGTCTTGGTGTCTCTTATAGTCTCCCATGTAGTTCCCCTATAGGATGTCTTAAGTGCTGGTTGTATCACCAGGAATGGGTTGTAGCTGATATAGAGTGACAGGGTGAGCATGTTCTTTATTTTTTGTCCCAGCACAGAACCTTATCCTCAGGCGTTGTTCATGTTATTGACAAATGCTTGATTTCTAGTTTGTTCAAGGGTTCTTTTGTCTTAGTGTTGGTAGTCTCAACTTTGAGTAGTAGCTTAATCTCTGACCTGCTTAACTGGACTGATTCAGGCTCCATCTGTTCAGTATTGAGAACCTCAGGCTCAAGCTATAGTCCTTGTCTCAACCCTTGCAATTCTTTAACTGTGTATCCTCTGTCCTAGGTACCTAACTCGTACACCCCCTTTTTCAGTGCAGTGTTGAGTCCCTACTATTGGGACAATCTTCTATATCTAAACTGTAGGGGGTGCTGCAGAGCAGACATGCCTCCTCTTGTGGATTGTATTACCCTGTTATTATATGGCGAGTTCATCTAAAGTTTTTGGTCCCTCTTTGAATTGGGCTGTCACTTGCTCCTCATGTATATACTATGGTCATCTGCTTTATCTACAGGAATTTTTTGGACTTTGTTTTATGTCAGTGTAGCTGTGGGTATGTAGGGGCGGGGTGCCTGCTATCTTCACTCTGCTGCCACCCTGCAGAACCTTAAATTGTTAAATTTTAAATGGTTCAAGTCTCAACTTAAGGATCATCTCTAGGAAGCTATTGGTCTTGATTTAGTAATTAATGTTCTCTCATATATATTGAAATAATGATTTTTAGGAATACAGAAGGTCATCTATGTACTACCTAAAATCAGTTCAACAGTTCACATACTACAAAATGTGCCACCTTTAGAAAGAGATGTGCTAGTTGAGTGCATTCAGTTGCGTTAGAGAGAAGAAAGGAATCCAACATGTCTGGAGGAACAACAAAAAGCAGAGAAAAGCTTTAGGATTCCTGAGTAGAAACTTGGGATCAAATTGCAGAATGCAGAACAATTCTATCAAAGGTGTCCCCAGATTAAAATAACTTAGACATAGTAAATCTGATTTGGAGACATTAAATAAAATGGAAATGTCTAAGAATTAAGCCATGGAAGAGTAAAAATAATAGCAATAAAGAAATGCAACATAGCGGTGAGTTATGAAATTTGAATTTGAACTTTTTTATAATTTGTATCCATCATTGAACAACCTGAGAAGCTGATGAAGTGAATTCATTTAAAAAATATACTTTGATGGTAGCAGTCACTCTGTTCAATGATAATAACATATCATGCAATCTTCCCAACAACTATACATTAAACTATATTAACATTCTATTTTGTAGATGAGAAACTTGAGGCTTACATACAGTAAGACAATTACCCTCGCTCACTGAGCTAAAACAAAATCCCACATCTTCCTCTAAAATTCAGATCTTCAAAAGGAATGCCTACTTTTCAGCTTGTTGTAGGATCTTTCATTTTGATTTTTCCTTATTTTTTGTCTCTTACAATCTTTTTTAGAAGTAGACAAGATGCAAAAAAGAAAATAAAAAGCAATAGTTGCAAGTTTAGAGAGCTGGGTCTAGACTTGTAATTCAGCACATCTTAGATCCGGGCAGGTGTTTGAAGTCAGGGAGACTGTTCCATTTAATTTAGGCTTGTTAGATTTTTTTTTTTTTGAGTGGCTCTTCTGTCTTGCTTCATAGGCTTCTTTTTATATTTTATTTCTTTCTGCTTCTTTTTCCCTTTGACATTTTTCCTGCCCAAAGGCCAGAATCAACAGCATCAAAAATCAAACAAAAACCTTGAGCTTCCCTAAGGACACACATGGGGGATTTGGGAATGTCAGCTGTACAAATATGATGCCATTTTTAGACAAACTATCTGGAAGGTTGGGGGGACCAGTCTCTGTGTGTTGCATGCAGATGTCATGTGGTCATGCCTCTAGCCAGCTTTATTATCTGACAGATAGGGAACACAAATATTGACTTTTGCTATTTTTACTGTAACTGCAGTCATAAACATTGATTACTGCAGGAGGGGGCAGACTGGGAAGAAAGCAGCAGTGTCTTCACAGCCCAAGAGAGCTTTTGTCTTTACTTCAGGACAGAAAAGAGTCGGATATGAATAAAGTCCTCATGGAACGATTCAATATAGAAATAATAAAATGGTGATGATGTGAAAGATCCAACAAGTTGGACAAAGTTGGGGGGAAAATACCCATGCTATTGATTCTGCATGTCATCTGTGTTCATTTATAAATGTAGGAGGAAGAGACATTTGAGTGAACTTAGCCTCTCTCCCATGGTGCACATTGTCATCTAGCAGTCACTTGGCATATTCTGATGGCAGCACACAATAATTAACTGTATTTTCCAAGGTTACCCTTTCCATATCCTAGTATGGCTTAGCACATGAAATAGCACTTTGCTGGTTCTTCATAGCAAATGAATGGCTACCTCTTTTAGTGGTGTCCTGTAGATTTGGCAAATGAAAAACACAAGGGGATTTTTCCTTCTCTAGTATTTTTATATTGTTTTTGATTTTAAGTCCACCATTTAAAGTGTTATATTGCCAGTCTAGAACAGCCCCTATTTCCTCTTCAGTTATATCTAATGTGTGAAGTTAGGTGGCCATCAGGGTCATAGTCCACATTAAAGACATTCATAATATATTAGAGGACAGGCAACCCTAAACCTGAAGAGGGGGAGTCCACAAAATGGCTGGATTCTGCATGCAAGAAAAAAGAACTTGGTAACTCAAGCATATCCTCAAATGCTAAGCAGTGGTCAAGGCTGCAGAATCTCCATCACAAGGTACAGATCATGTTGTCATAACACCCTGAACCCGTATCATCAGCTCTGAGCCCATAGATCTGCACACTTTTAGGAAAGTAAGGGAGTGGAATGAAACCAATCAAATCTCTTAAGTCATTCAAATAGATGGAGAGGAACAAAAGAATGAATAGGGTTTTGTGACTTATAGTACCTGTGTTTTGAAAGCACAAGGATAGCTATGTCCATTTTTATGAGAGATTGCACTAATTTTCCTTTGGTTATGACTGTGAGGTGACTTTAGACCTGAGTACATTTGCAGCAGTGACTCCATAGTTACATGTTGTTAGTTTCTGCCTTAAAGAGTTATTCACTGGTTGATTAAGTTTGAGGAGTTTCTACTCATGAAAAATGGGGTTGAACATTTGAATGTCTCAGGGGAAAGAGCTTATTTTTTATAGAAAATGGATTGGATGAAAATCGAGTTTTACGTGAGCTTTTTTTAAATTTCTTGGGTTTTCTTTGAACTAAGTTTTCATGTTCTAGAGAAGGAAAGCTGGCCTGGTTATTGCCAGGATGAAAAGAAATCATATCTGTATATTGTTTAACATATAAGTTAACTCTTTTTCCTTCCATCCCCTATCAATCAATAAAATATAAAATGATCTCTATCAAACAGTTTACTGCATATACATAACTGAGTTTAAGTTCAAGGGGATTCAGTGGGACAATTTGAAATGTCTTAGAAAACTGGACAATATATTCTATTGGGTAGAGAAGGCTGCAGAAGTATCACATTTGTTTTTCATTCATACAAAATATTAATTATTTTTTCTACCTGGTATGTACCTTACTGTGTTCTCTTTCAAGCTTTTGTAAAATGGATTAGAAAGGTGTCATTGATTTAGCATGCTCTCCATCCTCATTTGTATAATGCGTCATGATGGAGAGAGTTTGTTTAAACTCCCAGACTTTAGAAGCTTCTTTATAGCTCACACTTGGCGATAACTGCTTTTTGTCTGCATCATCGGTTTAAAAAAAGTCACTAATGAATTGAGAGCTCTGGAATTTTCAATTGAGATTCTGTAATGTTGTTATTCATCCTCTACATACATCTTAGGTTTCTACTTAGAATTATGAAGTTTTTTAAACCAAACTATAAACCCCTGTTCAAAACAAAGCAAGTTCTTCATGCCTCTCCTACTAATACCCATTGAACTTTCTCACTTTAGACAATTACTGTCAAATGTTGGACACTTTTTGATTCATTGTATATTTATAGTCATTTTACTTATTGAGCATTACAAAAATGATGGTTGATTTCGCAAGTCTCTGATGTTGACAACAATCATTAGATAAATTGGTTGCAATAAGAATATAGTTCTTCTATTATCCAGTCCTGTTTTAGCCCAAATTTGTAATAAAACATGAAATTCTTTAATAAGATGGACAGGTGAAGGGAACCATACCAGTGTCAGGATATACAATGAACTTACCATTTTAGATCTAGGGTGTGATCCACTGTAGCAGGAAAAGTGGTGGAAGGACCATCACTTAGACTGTGATGAATATAATTTACAGAATTCCTAAGCTAGCGTTTATGCTCAGCTTTATAGAATACAAACTATTCATAGACCCTCTCTGCTCCAGTGGTGACAGTAGTACTATTTGTATTATTTCAGGCTGTAATAGGCAAGTGAACCCTATTTTGAAGACTTGACCAGAATAGATGTGTCCTAACACCAACACAAGACTATTTTAATAATCTTGGAGTTGGCAATGCATTTGAAATCATAATATATGTCTTTATTTCAGGTTCCATCTATTAAGCAACTCTTGCCAAGTCAATTCACTCAACCTTAGTTTACTCATTCATAAAATGGGGGTAACCATTACTGCTCCATGATGTTGAAAGACTTAGGTGACTCCTAAACTATAGTATAGCACACATACAGTTCATTTCTCTTTTCTTACCCTTCTTGTCCTCCTCAGCTTTCATTAAATATTCAAAACCTTTTAGTGGTTATTTATTCATTTTAAAACCATTGAGACCAACTACATTACCCTGTCATTTTAAGTCTCAACTTGTCCACTATTTCCTCCCAACTATTTCCTGATACAATTTTTTCTTGTAAGAACAGATATTTTTATTTATAAGTGAAGTCATTGTAGTTATACAATCTCACTAGATCATTTGGTTGTTCAGTAAAATAGAACATCAAATCTCTTAGTATATGGGAGCGAAAGAGAAGATCTTTGACCTTCTAGGACAGAAACTCCATGTGGTTAGAATTCTGGCCCAATCCGCAGGCTTAAGACCTGCAAAAAACTGCAAGATAAAATACTGACAAATACAAGTTTATACAAACTCGATCATGAGATCACTAGTTGCCAAATGGTAATTGCCAAATATTTATATTATGTTGTAACAACATCTTTGTGGAGGTTCATGTTATAATCATAGGTTGGGATAACTATGGAGTTAGAATAAGAGGAATTCATTAAATGATATTAAGAATGAGTATATTGTTCATACAAAGAGGCACAGATTCTAGTGGAAAGTAAGTGTATGGGTCCCTCTGAATGCCTTTGGCTCTCTCAGCAGAATTGATGGGGTGGTAGGGTTTTAATGGGTAGTTTTAACTGGGTGGTAGGGTTTAAATGGGTAGAACCTTGAATAGGTAGAACCTGGTGCACAGGGGAAGCCCCTGACATTTAGCATATGGATTTACAAAGGCTCTTCTTCACTAGTTTCCCAGGTGACTTATATAAGAGAGAGAACAATGACAAACAGTAGGTTATTGTAGAGCAGGAGACTGGGAGCTATTGCTACACATCTTTCTTTGGTCAACTTATGAGTCATTCCCTCTGTCCCCCTATAAACCAAACCCCCATCTAAAACAAATTATATTAGAGGCTGTTGCTTTTCTTAGTGGCATAATTCTTTCCCTTTTGCCCATGGTCTGTAAGTTGTGAGAAATAATCTCGCAAATTTCTGAAATCATTTAGATCACAATATTATAAGCTGACCTGAAAACCTCAGGGCCAGATTCTTCTGGAAACTTCCCAAGCCCATTTCAAGACCTCTGTGGTTAATCTTCAGGCAATCATCTCAGGTCCTTCCTACCTTTCCATCACCTCATGTATAGTATTTGTTATTCTTAGGTTGTGTCAAACTCTAAAGACTTGAGAAGAAAAATGTATGCAGGCAGTTAAGGAAAAGTCAAGGTTCATTGGTGATTTGGTCCTTCAAGTCTTCCCCACATTGCATACCAGAAAACTCAAAATAGTATTATGTGCAAAAAAGAATGTCTTATCATCTCTATTCTTTTACCATGTTGTCTGAAAACCATAAGGACATTTGTAGGATATTCCCAATAATCCAGAAGTGAATCCTTCTGGAATGAGTTCAGCAATTTGTATTTTACTATAAAGTCTATTGTATGGTCTCCAACATTCTAAAATACAGCTATGTTATTATCACTGTACAAGGAATATTAATGTTTAGTCAACTCTGAGCTATTGACTAGACTATTCCTCAGGTGTTTCTCAGTGCAGAGTGAAAGGGGAATCATTTAAGTAGAGTGACAACCACCTGGTTAAGTTGCACATATGGGGTTTGGAGAGGAGGAATATATGAGAGAGTACAGGGTACATGAGTTTGAAAGGTGTATTTAATACTGTAATTGCTTGTTTGTCTTCATTTTTGTATTAATTTTGAAACCTAAAATAACAATAAAAAGATCTCACTATTTCATATTTCTGAAGGAAGGCAAAGAATTAGAAAAGTCAGAAGATAACAATTTGGAAACAAATCCCATAGCAAACATAGAGACAATTCTTAAATAAATATTTTATTAACAAATAACTGAGGATTATAAAGATAATACAATATTTTTGATATATAAACTTTTAAACATAGCAATTCACAGGAATATTCAAGGTTCTTTTTATTATTTTTTGACTTTGAGGAATCATTGACAAATAAAATCATATGTTTTTACAACATATAATGTAATGATTTGGTATATGTGTACATCGTGGGGTATTTACTAAGATCAAGATAATTAGCCTTACACAGTAATGCATATGTGGAGGTCTCATCCTGACATACTATGATTCTTTAATTTTAAAATTCAAGCAGCACTTTATATGTATGTATGTCTATATGTATTTATCAGTAGGAACTCTTTCCATAGGAAAACTTACAAAAACAAAAGATAATCTTTTTCATGTTGTTGAGAAGATCAAGGCTTTAAATGTAGCGGGATCCAGGACCTCAGGAGATACAGTTGGTCTCTCATTCCCAGCTCTGTGCTGTCCTTTTCTTAGCTTCCAGGTGCTGCCAACATGTGGTTCAATCCAGCATAAGAGGGAAAAGAGTCTCTTTAAAATCCTATCTCTGGTCATTACTGTAAATATTGAGTTTACTGATTGGACCAACTTGAGTCACTGACCATCAAGGTTTTATTCATTAGGGCAGGGAATTCAGTACTCTGATTGGCCAAAACAGTCTCCCTTTAACAGTGTGCACTAGGTTTAGGGATGGGTATCTTCAAAGAAAATTTAGGGTGCTGTTTTCTAAGGTGTAGAATAAATTATAGATTCCCCTCACAATAACTTGGCTATCTCTTGTGTCTTTAAGAAAAAGTTATGGAAACAGAAAGAAAGACAATGTGACTTGGGTGACAACTCCTAGAACCTTTTCTGGACCTCTGCAAGGCAAGGGTCAACATAGTGTCAATGCCTGATACTAAGCTTTTAGATTGTCTAGGCATCCATTTTAAAGATACCTATCTCATAAACCTACCACCAGTAATATAATACTGTTAACAAGCTAAACAGATATGGAGCCTCAACACCTTTACTCATTAAGTTCCCCTCTGAATAAGCCTTGGGTGACCTAGAACTGACCATTTGAGTGACCCTGTTTCTCCCTGCTCCTTCTCCTCTCTCTCTCTCTCCCCCTCTCTCTCTCCCCTCCCCTCTCTCTCCCCTCCCCTCCTTTCCCTTCTCTTCTCTTCCCTTCCCTTCCTCCAACTCCTTAATTCTCACTTTTGGTTTTAAATTAACTAATAAAAGGGGAGCTTGTAGAATCCTAGATACCCCCAACACCCTTTTAAGGGTAGAGTTCCAAGTCTGTGCTTCCTCCCTGTCTCTGCTTGAGCCCTTGGCATCATATATGCCATTTCAGCTCCAGGACCTGCAGAAGATAAATCTTGGTCTTTAAAGTTCTCTAATGGTTGTTGGTGAAGTGCATGCTATGATCGTGAATGACAAGGGCAGTCCAGCCTTAGCACTGGTGTTGGTGGCAGGCGGGGGTGTCTGTCTTGTTGCAAGTAATAGGGAACAAGAAGGGATGCTCCAAGCTTCCCAGCTGAGAGCTTCATTTTTGATAGGCTGAGACTGACATAATAACAAGGACAAATGTCCTTGTCTGACATGAGACTGACATAATAACAAGGACAAATGTCCTCTCTATTGCTTATTCTTTGTAATAATTTAATTTCTTAACAAGGGTTTTTAAACAACATACCTTTTTCTTTAAATGTCAAATATTTTAGATGTGAAATTCTACCAATATCTTTTTAAGTTGATCAATGTAAGCAGTTCTGGAAAGGGGTAAGAGCTGCCCACTGAATCCTAAATAGAGAAAAGGGGAATCAGTGTCAAAGAAAGAATGAGAGAGCTGTACATGCTGTCACTGTGCCCGAGTCCCACGACAGAATCCTCCAAGCATGTTGTCCTTAATAAAGTCCATCTCCGTTTAGCACAAGGAAAACATGATTTCATTAATGATCCCCAAAGTGTTTTTAATGATATTTTGACATTAATTTCAAATGGATTCACATTCATATATATACATAGAAATGATTGTTAAAATACACGTGTGCACACGCACACATACACACAATTATGACTAGTTGAATCTATAAGCTGAGGTAGTAAGGAAAGAAAATGTCAAACTTCCAAACGCAAAACACATGCATGGTGAGAACACAATAAGTGGCAAGGAAGAAATACATTTATTCTTTTGCTTTTCATCAAGTTTTTTTAGTCACAAACAGCAAGGACCCTTCTAGTCTATTATATTTCATAATGTCATATTTGATCAAATTGTAAAATACCATTCAGAGTCAAGTGTAGTTTTCAAACATTATAGATAATACAGAAAGGATAAGATTAGCAAATAATCACAAATAATCACAAACTTATCCCATCTTAATTTTGTTAGGAAACAAAAAAATTTGTGCTGTCACAAAGAAGTGTCTCCTCATCTCATAAACTTACAGAAGCTTTTGCCAACTCTCCAAGGGCAACATACTTACAGGTTGATAATGAATACTCTGCTTTGTATTATTAACAGAAACCCTCCCCAGTGCATAGGATTTGTGTTTCCCTTTTGACTGGAGAATCTGGACGAAGGCAGTTCCTTCATATTATTGGACTTAGGCTGCAAGTGTTTCCTTAGTGTGCAGCTGTTGTACTCAAATTCCTGCTGGCAGTTTCCTAAGAAATGCTCTAAGTGTCTTAGGAATTTGAATTAGCCAGTTTAATAGAGTGGCTTCTAGCTCAAACTGAGAATTTCTTAGCTTTCCTCAAGCCTAATTGGAATTCTAGAGAGATGTTGTAGATGGGCATATTACTCACTGCAGACCCAGAAGGGGGAGCCATCGTGTAAAGGTATTTCAGACCTCTCAGACTGTTTTTGTGTGGATGAATAACAGTCTCAGTACAGATCACATAATGTGTGACACATCACAGATGAAATCAAGCTTCTAGCATGAGAGTCTGAAGAACATTTGGGTAAATGTGGGTATCTTTTTATTTCTGTTAGTGTGACCAAGAATAAATAAGGTCTTTATCAAGCTAAAAAATATTCTGATAATTATCAGTATCTCAGAAATACTCGAAGAGGAGAATTTATTGGTTAGTGGGCTTCACTTCTGGAAGTCTGGCTGAGGACTATATTGAAGGACTCCCTTGAAGGAACCCATCTTCCAAGAGTAACAGGTTGGATAGGTTGACATTGGAGAAAGATGAGCTTTTTCCTTAACTTTGACAAGGACTCAAAATCCCAGATGTGGAAAGTAAAGAAACCATCTGTGTCATTTGTTCTTGACCTTGTCCCAGCGATGATAAGACCAGTAATGAAGGCAGGTGCTGGTCTACCTGACTGCTGGTTCTCCAACAAACTCATAGTGGCACTGAGACACACAAGGAGTATTTTCACTTGTTTCCTACTTCTTACAGAAGAACAAGTCTCAATGCCCTTCTCCTGAGTCTGAGAGATTAAAAAGTGTTAATGTAAAGATACTCCAAACTGAACCCATTTCAGGCACAATCCCTTTCACAAGAGTGTGAAACAGAAAAAAAAATAAACACAGAGAAAATATTCTGGTAAAGAACAGAAGCAATCTTTTAAAAAATCCAGCAAACATTGCTTGTGAAATAAAATAGAATAAAATATTAGAGTAAATCTCTAACTGGTATTTTGACCAAGTGTGAGAAGATATGGTATCGGTTAACCTAGAGTAAGTAGTCAGAAAAATGTTCTATGTAAAGTTAGATTGTGGACAATGCAAGCTGGAATTTGTTTACCCCAACTTTAAATGAAAATAATTATAATTAAGTGGACTTTAGCTTACTGGGTATTTGTTTGCTTCCGGCTTTATTAAAGTATTTTTCTCACCACCATCACTTGTACTCCATTGATTATTTTTCCTTCTCTCCCTCACTCTTTACCTCAGAAATCTCACTTTGCTTGATAGTGTCTGCTGGTTTTTAATAGTATTTTGTTTTTGTGAAACTGTCTATGTAAATGCCCAATATTATCTCTGTAATATCAACTTTTTTCACTATGTACAATTCCCACAAACTCTTCATATTGTTATAAGTAGAGGTATTACATCTTTCCTTCTAGCTGAATAGTATTCCATTCTAAGGATATAACACATCTTTTCCTTTCTTTTCTTTTTTATTTAAACATGTACCATTGTTTTACATCCTGGTTTGTGATTTAGCACTATAGAATTTCTCCCCTCAGGCATGAGTACCATTGCTTTTACATTTCCATAGTACCCATGTCCTCCACCATAGTCCATTGTGCTCTGCCTTCTCTGTCTTCTTACCTGTCACCCTTCAACTTTCATGGTCCTCTGTATGCTTCAACTGTGGCCAACTTTTAAGAGTTGATTCATTGTTTGTCTTTGGCCCTTTATTTAATTTCTCTATGGTCCATATATACATGACACCATCTGGTATTTATCTCTCCCCTTCTGGCTTATTTCACTTAATATCATCGCTACTAGTTCCTTGCAAGTTGCTGCAAATACCATGAGATTATCTTTTTTGATTATTGAATAGTATTCCATCTTCTTGATCCACTCATCTGTTTTGGGACACTTAGGTTTCTTTCATAGTTTGATTATTGTAAATAGTGTAGGTTTCCTTTTGAAGTGGTGCTTTCAAATTTTTAAGTAGTTACCTAGAAGTGAAATTGTGGGGTAATACAGAAGATTCAATTTTTATCTTTTTGAGAAATCTCCACACTATCAACGGGGACTAGACTGGTCTACATTCCCTCCAAAAGTGTAAAAGTTCCATTTTCTTCACACTCTTATCAGCACTTGTTTCTGTTTTGTTGTTGTTGTTGTTTTGTTGTTGTAGTTTTAATATGGGCCATTCTTACTTGTATGAGGTGATATTTCATTGTGATTTTGGTTTGCATTTCACTGATGGTAAGTGATGATGAATATTTTTTTCATGTGTATATCAACTTTGGAGAAGTGCTGGTTAAACTTTAAAATACCTTTAAAGACATAAACTGGATATAGACTTCTATTGAACACTGAGTCACTTGAGTGAAGGAAATTTAAGAAAGTCTTTCAGAACTTGGAGGAAATGCATTTTGTATTAGGTGAATGAAGAGAATAAGAGATATTTTATGTATTAGCGATTCCAAAAGTAAAAAAAATTTAAACCCACCAGGGAGGAGAAATCACCAAAATAACTATAAAAGGGAAAAGTCACTAAAATTAAGTCAGGGTTATAGTCTTATTTAAAAGGTTTGTGATGTCCTAGGAGATATTTATTTAATAAAGTCATAATAAATGTATGTATGATATTAAAATTATTTTATACCTCAATTATAATCTTAATCAGGGAAGAAAAATTAAATACAGTTGAAACTATCTGGGAAAAATCTTACAACCCCTCATGCTGCATGAGTAATCAAACCAGCATCTTACGGGTTAGCAAAGAATATGAATGCAGGATTTACCTATTTGTAAGATCTAAAATAAAATGTGATGATATATATAGATAGATCTGGATATAGACATGAATACAGATATAAATACAGATGTAGATATAGATAACTGCATTAAATGACAGTATAAAGAAGAGTGAAGGATGCAATTTCACATGACTGGCAGAGAACAGCTTCATCTTCCACACTGAGAGTAATGGGATGAAATTCTCAGATAGAGAAGATATGTCTATTTATAAACTTATATCTGGATCCTACTCACTGAACTATATTCTTCTAGGTCATAAAAGGGAAAAAAAACTGATTGCTTCTTCAGTTAGAAAGAGGGTGAAGCACTGAAACAAAAATAAGACTTTTTTAGTCTCTAAGATCTTCACTTCTTTTAACATAAAATAATTATTCTTTAAGTTATATGAACAGACTTCTAAGTTTGACCTTAGTTCCTCGTGCCAAGTTGACACTTATTGAAAGAGTTTATTGAGAAAAGCCTATCTAGCGTTATTGAGGTGACTTAGCCCACAACATCATCCTTGTTCTCACAGAGTTGAATCTACCTTATAAGATAGGTAGAGAACATACAATGACATAAAACTTAGAAGGTGTGATGATGAAAGTGACAAGCTTACAAGAGGTACACTTTGTCTTAAGGTATCAGGATTGATTTTCTAGAAAAGTGACATTTTAACAAATTTGAGGAATATGTAGACATTAAATGGATGAATAAAAAAGTTAGTTGATGAGAATTGGTTTAATCCATGCAGTAGCAACTGAAGTTTCAAAACTGAAAGAGTGACACAGTCAAGCAACTGAAAAACACTTTTGTTAAGTCTGGGAAACCAAAGATAAATTAAAGAGGGTGAAAGTAAAGTAGAAGGCTATATTTTAAATGACCTCATCATCTATGTGACTCACTTTAACCATCATGGCTAAGGATATAGAAGAACTTCCAGCAGTGATTACACATGTGCTCTTTTGTCACAATGTGAAATATAAGCAGTGGAGAAGCAAAACTAATAGTTGGAAATGAATGAGGGGGCCATAGCAGAAATTTGGGTTAGGAGAGGTCATCTAAACTGGGGAAGTAGTCATGAGACTAGACTAAGGTTTTTAGATGTGAGAAAAAATTAAAATAGTATTAAGTTTGGATTTATTGGATGTGGATTCACTGAGAAGGACAAGTCAAAGATGAATGACAGGTTTTGGTTTGGAATAATTAAAAGCCATTCTCAAAAATTTCAGGGAACCTCTGGAGAAAGATGGGATTAAGAGTTCTACTTTGAACTTTGAATGCTGAATTGACATGTTAAGTATCAACTGGATCTAGGAATGGGAAGAAGGAAATTGGTTGGAGATAGGGTCCTGTGAGTGCTCAGTGCATAATGGTAAAATGACGTCATGCTAGAGGATGAGTATATGGCCTAAGAGTTTGAAGAGTAAGAAGAGAATAATTCTGGGAATAGAAGTCTAGTAAGACTATGCAAATGATATCTGCAGTCGAACTCTTAGGAAAGATTCTGTACTTATTTTTCAATAATGAAACACCATAACTAGGAGATTAAGTAGATGGTAACTGTCAGGGTGTAGTTGAAAATCTGAGTTTTTAAATGATATGTGGAAGATCTTAACCCCACCCTCTTAGTAAGGTAGAAGGAATGTAGGGAAGGATAATCTACTGGGAGAACTAGGTTTCAAACCTGGCAAGAAGATGAAGTGATAGGATATTTAAAAGTGTTAATTTTTTCACTGTAAAAGAGTTTTAACTGGCAGAGTTGAAATTTGTTAGAAGAAAAGGGAGGGAAAAATATGAAGAAGTATGTGGAAGGGAGGAGAATAATGAATGTTATGCATTGAGCAAAGATATGAGACATTGAGTTGATGTGTATGTGTATACATACATAATGTCATGTTCAGTGAAAAAAAAAAGAATTAATATTCAAACAGAAGGAAATCAACAATGAGAGCCAAAAGCTCTCTGTCACCACATGGTGTGATTCCAAATATCAGACAACTGTGACAGCTGAGCTGTGGGACAGCATTTGTAGGAGATTGAGGTGGAAAGATTGTGATCAGAATTTTATACCCAACTGTTATTTATGTGAGATGGTGTTAAAATATAGCAATCAACATATACTTCTTATAAATGTACTCAGATTTCTAGTAAATCAAATAATGAAAAAATTAGGAACATGGCTTCTATACCAAAATGGTGAACTGAGCACATATATTACTTTCTCTTCAGAACTCAGGAAAATGACTAAAGGAATGTAAGAATGAGATTTCATTTCTCAGTGGCCTGGAAAACAGAGGTTCTATCAGCACATCAAAAATTTTGACAAACTATAAAGTAGACTAGCTGGACAGAGAAAATAGAGCCAAGAAAATCACAAACAATAGAGACATTTGGACTAGGTCACTGAAGAAGTGAGTACCAGTCTTCCCCACAGAGCCCTGGAAAAATGCCAAGATCATTATCAACAAGAGCTAGAAATATTTGTTGAAAGATGTTAAATGAATGAGCAGCCTATGTGGCAATTAGCAGCATAATTAATTGAAGGATTGCCAACCCAGCTGGACTGGTCCTCAGTTGTGGAACATAGAGGGCTGGCTGTGGCATTTGCTATTAGCATTTAACAGATAGATGAACTCTGTAAATAAAGTATGGTGATAGGGGTTGGGAGGAAGAATCTGTTTCCAAGAAAGGGAAAATAGTGGAGCCACTCTATAGAACAATGAAATGCCCTCAGACTCCCTGCTTCCAGAGAACTGTCTTCTCTGGTTTTATCTGATTTATTGGGAAGAGTCCATAACCTGCTTACATACTTTTTTCTTACCCAGCAGAAAAGTGGTGCATTTCTAACAACGGTTCAACCTGTTCACAAAGAGAACTGCAGCAAGCTCCCATTTAGAACAGAGGTCTGAAGTAGGAAAGGTATACTTCACAATTGGTAAGAAAAGCCAGTGGAATGAAAAACAGTGAGCTAGTCCTTCTAAGTGGGCAAGCAAACACTGAGAACATGAGTGAATATTAAAGTCAAATCTATATAGGAATTGATGGAACAGAGGGAGCAGATGATCCCTGAGTAACAAAGGCAACAGAGGATAACTTAAATTTCAAATAGAGTCATCAAAAAGAGTGGAAGAATATTAAGGATATTCTAATATCAATGTCTTTTGACTTTGGAAATGCATGTTCTCAGTTTACTGAATATTCATGAAATATTTTCTTGATGAGTTTCTCTCCTCTGTGTCATGTTATTTTTCTTGGACTTCCTAGACTATTTTTATCATTTGTTAAAAATTCCTTCTGCTTTATCATTTTAGTCTGTTTTCTAGGAGGCTACTTCAACTTCATATTTTCACTTTTCTTTGACTTTTCATTTCCTAGAATTTTCTTTTCTGAATACTCATTGTTATAGAATTTTTGATGATGAAATATGTCTTATCTGCCTCAGGATAAAATGAATTTATGCCTAAGTGAATTATGGAAATCTATTTTTTCCCTGCATAGCCTCTGTTTTCTCCAGGTTGCTTTTTCACTTTTGTCTTTTGTTTCCGATCTCTAGTTTGTAAATGTTCTTTTCATTTAGTAATCCTTTTGTCTGCTCACATTTGAGTGAAGGAAGTTGATAAGAAGCTCTGAGCTGACTCATCTTTTTATGGGAAGCTTCAGAATCTTTCCTCTTTTATTAGCCAGTTTCTAGTCAAGACTCTTCTACGTCTTTTTTTTAATAATATGCAAATAATTTATTTATATATAAATTTAATATCTTTGTAATCCCCGGGATTCATCCCCCCCACCCTCCCAGACCATTCCCCCTCTGTCCCATCCCCAACCCCAAGTTGTATACGTCGATTTGGTTGTTAGCTTTTTTTGACTTTTCTTCATCGTTTTTTGTTTATCTGTCCCAAGTCCCATATAATAGTGAAACCATTTGGTGTCTGTCTTTATCTTTTTGACTTGTTTTTGCCTAATATGACTTCCTATAGGTGCATCCATGTTATCATAAATTCATCTAATTTGTCATTTTTAATTGATGAGTAATATTCCGTTGTGTATATATACCACATCTTTTTCTTCCATTCATCTGTTTTGGGACATTTGGGTTGTTTCCATGTCCTTGCAATTATAAATAGTGCTTCAATAAACATCCGGGCACATGTGTCCCTTTGTACACATACCGAGGTCTTCTTTTGGTAGATTCCCAGAAGAGTGATTGCTGGGTCAAATGGTAGTTCCATTTTCATTAGTTTGAGGGTCCTCCACATTGCTTTCCATAGTGGCTGAACCAGTTTACATTTCTACCAGCAGTGTAAGAGTATTCCTTTCTCTCCACATCCACACCAGCACTTGTTGCCTGTCTTTTTGATGTGGGCCATTCTCACTGGTGTAAGGTGGTATCTCATTGTGGTTTTGATTTGCATTTCCCTGATTACTAATAATGTTGAGCGATTTTTCATGTGTCTGTTGGCCATTTGTATTTCCTCTTTGGGGAAGTATCTTTATAGTTCTTCTCCCCATTTTTTGATAGGGTTTCTTGTTTGGTTTTGTTTAGTTGTGTAAGTTCTTTGTGGATCTTCGTTATTAAACCCTTATCACTTTTGTGGAGGGCAAAATTTTTTTCCCATTCTGATAGGCTTCTTTAGTTTTTTCTGTTGTCTCTTGATGTACAAAAGCTTTTTAGTTTGATGTAGTCCCATCTGAGTGTTGGTGCCTACATCTCTAGTGCTCTGGAAGATTTTTGTCTTACCACACAGATTAGAAAAGGTTTTTATTACCCCCTTCCTTGTGAAACACACCACAGTTTTGTGATGTAGTGTTCTTCCTCATGTAAAAGATAATGAGTCTATTCTTGTCAACCCCAGGTGTTCTCTTCTTGAACTTGGCTGTAGGACCCTGAAAAACCTCATCTTTAGGCCACAGTTCTACCATTGTCAAGTCAGAACAATTAGTCTCCTTCTTGTCATCTTCCCTCACCTCTTCTGATGCCTTTATTGTCAACAAGTACAGAGGTTGTAAGGTATGACAGTTATGTCTCCTGCACTACCAAGGACAACAATTTTTGTGTATCTTAATGGTCAGTGGGTGGTTAAGAGCTTCATTGACATAGCGGAGTGCCAGGTCTCTTCTCTTATAATTAGGAGTTCACGTGGTAGTCATTGAGAATTAACTTCCTTCCAGAAGGCATATATATACCCCTCTAGACTCCAAATGAAAGATTTGTATAGAGTCAGCTAGTGGGCAGTATGGGTCATCTGAATGCTCCATATACATTTAGTGTGTAGAGTTAGGTTTGTGGTCAGAAATTCAGTGGTTGCAGGGCAAAACTAAAATGCATGTGCATTAAGTGAGACAGAGCAGGTCCAATGCAATCTAATTCATGGGGTGTTTTGCAAACTGGTAAGGACAAATCCTCTTTGAAGAGGGGGCAGTTTAATTACTACTAGGTGCTTCCTTGAGGCAGTTGTGTCCTAATATGACCAGGTCTTTTGATTTTTCAAGTCAACTGTAAAGCAGATTTTAAAATGTGAAATCTTCTGGTTTTCTGTTGCTAGCATTAAACCCAGTGTTAAATTATGAGTATTTAAAAAATAAAAAAAAAAATAGTCTGTTTATGTCTAGTCTGTGACTGTGCCTTGTTACTTTCTCCTCTTATATAGAGGATAAAGCATACCACTTGAATGGTAGCCCATAAGTTTACTAATTCTTTTCTGTTTTTGTTGTATAAGTAAGTTATTCTTTGTGGATTTTTCTAGTAAAATAAAATTTTAAATATTTGGCTTTCATATAAATATATACAATTCTTAATGATAATTATTTCCATCAGGCTAATCTCCATAAGCAATTCTATCATAACAAACTAGGGGTATAGAGAGCTAATTAAAGTCCCTGCTTCTTAAACTGAAGATTGCATTTTGAGTTTACAGTGAATTAATATAAGCAAAGAGATATAATTTTACTTTAAAAATGTTAAAATCTTATTCTTTGTTCTGTTTTGCCCTTTAATAAAATTAACTGCTTCACAGAAATATATCCTATAAACTTATTTATAAATTAAATAAAGGGAAAGCATTGATTCACTTCAAGATAATCTAATCATTTGATTGTTTCTCTTATATAGTAAAATGCTACAGAGATTCTGTCTGCCCAATGACTATTTGTCTTTTCAGCTTGTGATATTGCATGATGACTAGCCAAGTCAAGCTTTTGGTGACTTGCTAAATGGAATAATCCTTTTCCCCATACTTCTATTCAGAATTACTCTTTTTTTCCTTGGAATTTATTTGGAATTTGAAAAACCTTCAATATTCCCGAGGATTCAAGGAAAACAATGTAGTCATAAATGTCAAATTACCATGCTATGTTTTTAAATTGTACAATTGTTTTTATAATGTAGAATAAGTAAATGCTTGCCTAACAGGGACTTCTAATCAACACTCATATAATCATAGTAATACAATAGAATTGTTGGCCATGAAGTCCAACAACAAACAACCTTTGTGCAAATGTTCACCCAAATTATTCTTATATATTGCTAAACGTGAATGCCACTCTCTGGTTTATCTTAAATAATGGTAATAGAAAGTCTTTTCTTATATGCACTGATAAACTTGACATATATATACACCAGGCCTTACAAAATTACAAAATAAATAGAATCCTTCTAGCACATAGCCATCCTTTAATTCTTGCAGGTAGCATTCATGTTCTTGTCAGGCAAAGCCAAACATTGAGTTCCATCAGATCTTCAATGTCAGTGTAAAGCAGTAGAATCTGAACTCCCGTACTGTCTTTATCTTCAAACATATGCTGCTGTCATCATCCTAGTAACACTTTCTTCCCTGTACTCCAGTTTCTCTAAATCCTCTGAGGGGTGGTTCCCAGTCATGATGAAACCATTAGAAAGTAAAGCTATTGTCTTAAATTTACTTGTTATATCCAGAAAAGATTATATTAATTTTTATAAATGATCTCATCATGTGGATAAAGAATGTTGAACTTTCTGTCAGTTAAAAATCACAAGAATTTCCAAGTACATTTTCTTTCCAAGACTCACCTGAATGATGCAGTATTTGTGAAGCAAGTCCCTTGAAATGGTGAAAAATCTTGCTGGGAAATGACTGTTTGAACCCTTGTGCTTGTATGAAATGCTATGCTGTGAATAAATTCCTTTACAAACCTCCTCTTTTGAAGCACCTGATTTTTATACACTTTCAGTATTTTTCTTTTTCTGTTCATCATAAGTAGAAAGTTTATGTTTATCATGGACTCAGAATTTAGAGGGCTTAGTTCAAGCTATAGCTGTGTTGGATTTGGGATATTACCTCAGCAGCAAATAATTTTGAAATCAGGTCAGAAAGAAGGGAGTAAAGCATCCAGCTAACAAGCCACAGGTCCGTTTCACCCGTGCATAGAAGTTGCCTCTCAAAATGCAGTTTAACAGCAGGATTTATTAACAAGGGAGTTCAACAGGGACAATGAAAAGTACTTAAAGCCACAAGTGGCAGTTATCTTATCCCAGTCACCTTTCTCAGTCCCAAAGGTCCCAAAGACACAGTCCAAGATGGTGCCCCTCCAAATCTCAGAGGTAGTCACTTCTGCAAAGTCCAGTCCTTTCTCTGGTATCTTCTCTTTTCTTCTTTTCTCTCAAGTGTTCCATGCTGCTCCACTTCTCCAAGGCTCTTCAAACTTCTTTCACAATTGCTGATGCACAAATCACCTTTCCAAATTCCTGACCATCGCCAAGTACCAACTTTCCAGGCTACCTTGCTGCAGTGCCACACTCTCCACACTGGCCACCCTTCTGCTGGCCACCATGGCTCCTTGACACCATCAATTTACCTTTCCAGGGGGTTTTTGCCCTGCCTGGTCACTCGGTTTACTCTTTACCTGCCTGCCATTCTCTTTTCTCCTTTCCCAAATGTTCTCTCTCTCTCTCTCTCTCTCTCTCTCTCTCTCTCTCTCTCTCTCTCTCTCTCTCTCTCTTTCTCTCTCTCTCTCTCCCCCCCCAAAAATCCAATGGGGGAGGGGCACCTTGTTAACTGCTACAACTGAGGGGAGGGGAGTAGTGGGAGGGACACCCAAAGATACAAAACTTCTCTTGGTCATAGACAATAGTCAAGTTTCTCATTGTTCCCAGTATCACTGGGTACTTCCTCTTGAAAACCTCCTTGTGGTTATTGTCCTTAGTCCTAGTCTATACCTCATATCTCTCTTCTGGTCTGAAAATTCATTTGCGCATTTGGAAACTTTATGTTCTTTGAATTCTGAGAGTCAGGTTCTATTGATATAAAGAATTCTCATTAGAAGATATTATTCATGATATGTTTTCCTTGTGTGTGATTGAGTACTGCATGTACTCAAATAAGAACACTATCAAGCAAATTAAGATAAATAGGAATAATTTATCAAGATAGAATAGTCAATTTTTAAATTATACTGTGTTGCTAAGGTGTCCTTAACTAACCAGTGGGAAATATAAACTTATTCTGACAATGTTGTAGAGAACCATATTGTGGTCTAGGGTTAGGGCTAACATAGCAAAACACTGTCATTTTAAAGTTATCTGAGATTTTGGATCAGCTCCTAGTTTCTTGGAGATCATCTTGTTAGCCCAGCTCAGCAAAACATGGTCCATAGACAGTTTCACCACAGTCTAGACACACACAATCACAGTAAAATACCCTTTCTGAGAACCAAAGGGATCTGACATACTAATCCATTGAGTTAATACACAGATTAACTTCTCTTAAAAGTACTTTAAAACTTCCAGCACCCAATGTGTTAGGGATTTTAGGATGTAAACTCTTTTTTAGGGGATAGGGTAGATGGACAGGGAACACAGCTAAACCAGCTTCGAGCATATCAGAAGGGGGACATAGGGAGACATAACCCATATATGGGAAGACTCTGCCCTAACACAGGATCTAAAGGATTCAAATGTATGACCACAGAGTCAAACCAAGTACCCTTGAGCACAGAGGAGATCTGTTATTAGAAATTGAGAAACTGAACATTATTATCATTTGCAAATAAAAAGAAGATTTCTTGCAGTCAAATTAGTTTGGCTAGTCAAACTCTAAATCTAGGCAAAGTCAGGTATTTAGTGTTAAAATGTTGAGTTCATGCAAAATCCTGGAGACGGGAACATTGAAAGACAAAAAATAATCTTCAAAATTAGCATAATAAAGACAGGAGCATAAAAGTAAAAATAAAAATAATATGAAAATCTTACTTGAAAGAATAAAAAAGTGAAATAAATTCCTATAACTAAGGACAAATGTACAAACACAAAGCTACTTAGAAAGAGAAAGGAGCTATAATCATTTAAAGCAGTAATAAGTTATGATGACTTAAAGCATTTTTGGTGTACCAAGCTGTGTTCTGGTATTTTAGATAAATAAATTCTTTGTTTTCTTTATAGCAATTATGTGATGTATGTATATATGTATGTATGTATGTATTATTATTATTATTATTATTATTATTGCTGCTTTATGGGAAAAGAAGTCAAGTTATCAAGAGGTTTCATTGATGCCTGGTGTTTTTAATACTGATATTTTTCTCATTTTATATTTAATTTATTATTGTAGAACTTATCACAGTACTGCTTCTTGAATTTCTATCTTTCCCTCAGTAGTCACATGCATTATCATAGTAATTTGTTGCAAATTCCACCTCCAGATTATATGCCAAATGTGCAATTTCTCCCCATCTCTTCTGCTGCTGTCCCAGTCAATGGCACCATTATTTCACCTCAATGATCACAGTCGCCTCTTAATTGGTTCTCCTTTTATTCTTTCTCTTTCCAACCATTATCAAAGTAAGATTTTATTTTTTCTTGTTTTAAACTTTCTTTATTCTAATTCAACATTCTAAACTATACCATGGTTTATAACTTTTCATATGATTTGGTCCCAACTTACCATTCCAACTGAATTTCATTCTCTTTCATTTTCTTTGTGGTAAAGGTTTACATTGTAATAAATTTGGAGGAAATATGTCCATATACTCTAAAGCAATGGACTCTGCAAGCTTTACCACTGGGATAGGTCTCTGAAACAAAGGTCCCATCCTTTTGTATACAGGGGTCTGCTGGAAGACCAAGGTACTTACTACGTCCTGCTCATTATATCTGACAGACATAATATCAATATCATGGATCTATGTGTTGTTCTATAGGATATCAAAATTGTCAAATTCCCTGAGATTATACTATAGCAAAGAGCAATAGCATGAGCAGTTCTCAGCAAAAGACTGAACATGTATTCTTGTCTTTCTTATATAATGGGAAATTGTTTTTGCTTTCTTTTGTAATGAAGGATATTCAGAAGAACATACCAGAAACTAAGTTGTACTATTGCAGTTAAGAGCTCTCATGTTACATGGTAGCTAAAACTGGGCCTGATTCTAGGTTTACAGCAGTCCATTCCACCATGATTCATCTGGTACTTGTTGGGACCAGATAGTTTAATTTAAAAAGGGATTCATCAAACCAGTATCTTTGATGTTGGTAGTAATCTCTTCAGCTCTCTATATAATAAAGTATCCCTTTAATTTAGAGTGGGGGGGTTCTTTCATTAGTTCCATCAAAATTATTTATATTGCACATATCAGAGAATTGGTGAGAATTCTGATACTAAATATATTCAGCCTACGTATGAACATTTGTATTGAAAAACCACCATGAACTCACTGCAGGATTCCATTTTTATCAGGCTTTCATTCATACTGGAATATACTTTAACTGATGGGCTGTATTGATTTAAGGGACTCTGATTTTGGTATCTATTAAGATTCCATATGTAACTCTCCTTCAAAAATCTGAGTGGCTCCCTTCCCCAGGGCTCAGCTATCCTCATGAATGACTGTAGTTTATTTAGGGAATGTTTACTGAATATCCTCGTATTCATGATGTAGTTCTTTCAGGATGAATGTTCAGATTGAAGAATGGTTCTAAGTTTGTGATCTGACTTAAGTAAGGAAAGAAACTTGGTGATTACAATTTTCCACTGCAGCACATGTCATCTTCTTAGTAAACCTCTTGTTTATTTTTTTTTCCTTTTCCAATTCAAGGAGCACCCTTTGGCAATCTGTATTTACTATTTTTTCAGGACACCTTGATCAGTTAGCAGTTGGCACAGCTAAATATTTTTACTACCACTCTTACCAAATTTCCCTTTTTCCCATCAAAATAATAACATCTACCTGCCTCTGACAGAAGGCTTCATCAGCTGGTGCTACTATAAAAGCTAGTTGTCCACAACAATGCGTAAGGGTCAAGCCTACAGTTGTATGGTCTTTTCTGCAAAGGCCAGAATTCACTGTCACCAGTGTATTGCTCATTGACTGGAGACCAGAGTGTCTTCTGAAATCCCCTGGAATATATTATCAGTTGATGGATTTTCTGACCTAATGCGATAGATTTATTCTTATAGTTTTACTTCACTGAAACTTGTATTATCTTAGTATCATATTAAGGCAGGAAGAACATCCTGAATTCATTTGGTGTGGCCATTTTCTTCATCAAGCTTCAGACTCTCCCCAGCAGTATTTAAGAATCATTTATCAATAGCTTTGCTCAGATGAGAATATACCCATGTTAATAAATTCCCTCTCTCTGGCTTTCTATTCCACTACTTGCTTCCCCAGATCAATATCCTGAGATCAATACATATTCTGCCTTAAAGTTTCTCCTAGTTTTTGTTTGGGGTATTAACCAGATATTGCAATTGTTTTAGTGTATGAATTACTTCCCACTAGAGCATGGCCAACTGTTCTTCTGATGCTAGATGTTGACATGGGTTAAAAGCCTGGAGGCAACAAGAGATGTTAAACGCAGATCTGGAAGACACTAGCATTTTCTTACAAGTACTTGACTCAGGTGATATCTTTGCACAGTTCCTACAAGCAAAACTTTTCTCTTCTAGAAAGGAATATTGAGTCTACGGCCATACCACCCTGAACGCGCCCGATCTCATCTAGGAAGGAATATTGAGAACTTTTTCCTTAGCCTATAGGTCTTCAGAGGTATCCTTTCTTCTCTTTTTTCTCTACACACTCCAATTCTATCAAAACTCTTTAACACCAAGTGTATGCTCTGTCTTTATGTGGTACATGGCAAGTTTGGGGGTCCAGGAGTACCACTCATTTTGCATGCTAGCAATTAGCAAAAAAATTCAATATCATTGAAAAGTCAGTTCTCATGAAATTAATTATAAATTCATTGCAGTCCCCAAAACTTCTCAGCAGGCTTTCTTGTAGAAATTGTTAAGGTTATTCTAGAAGAGCCAAATAGGTGAAGAAAGGAAAAAATACAAAGCACTTCACTAATTTTAATATACTTTATAAAATTAATTTTGTATATGTGGTATTCATTCTACTGATCAATTGGATAAATTGATCAGTAGAATGAAAACAAAAAAAACTAGAATTAGACTCACAAAAATATGGACAATTTATTTTTATAGAAAAGCAATTCAGTGTAAAAGGAGTTTTTTTTAAATAAATATGTTAGAATTAGATATACACATGCAAAAATCAACCTTGTATCTATACTTATTACCATACACCAAAATTTAAATAAGATTGGTGATAGACTTAATTATGAAACTTAAAACTATAAAAATTTTAGAAGAACATAGGAGAAAATTTTAGTAATCTTGCAATAGAGAGCAATTGTTTAGATAGACACCAAATGTACTTTTCACAGAAATAAATATTGATGAATTTGATCAGAATTAAGAGCTGCACTCCAAGCTATACTTAAGAAAAAGTCAGGTCAAAGACTGGAAGAAAATACTTCAATGTCATTATTTGAAAAAGATCATTTTCCAGACTATATAAAGATTTCCTTAAAAAAAGAATTCCTTGATAGAAAATCTTAGCAATTAGTGAAGGAAAGATTTGTACAGATACCTCACCAAAGGATATATACAGAGAGCAACTCAGCAAATACCAAGCAAGTCAACATAATTAGCTATTAAGAAAACACAAATTAAAATGATGGTGGGTTCCCCTACCCAGCAGCTGTGATGATTAAAACTTGATGACCTGCACTTAGTGTTGGTTAAGGGTTTAGTGTAACTTGGAACTTTTATACTATGCTTGTAGGAATAGAAAATTATATATCACTTTAGAAAATTTTGTAAGCTTCTTTATAAGGTTGGCATATACCCATCACATGATTCAGCCATTCTATCTATATGTATTTACCCAAGTATATTTTCATATAGGAAAGGTTAAAAACTCTTATGCTTTTACCTGTAAGTGTATGATCAAGATTTAATCTTAGATGTTGTGTGACTTATGAAGCAAATCTCCCTTTTCAATATGATACCAGTTGGTCTAGTACCATTCATGGCAATGGCTATTGTCTAATTATTCTGCAAAGTCATTTTTGCCATCAGGAAAGTATTTAGATATCTTTTCAGATTTCTTGCTATGGATCTTTGGCCTGTTTTTTTCATCTTTACACAAATATCTAACCATGGATATTGTGTTTCCATATATATTTTAGGTTTATTCTGTCAAGGTTCACAAAAATGGGTTGAGATTGCACTGAATCTATAAATCAATTTGGAAAGAATTTTTTGCAATACTGAGTTTTCCAATGAACGATCATATCTCTTTCACACATTTAGGGCTCATTTACTTTTATTTAATAATGCTTAGTAATTTTATACATTAAAGTCATCTATTTTTAGATTTTTTTCCTTTCAAGCATTTGAATTTTTCTGCTTTTTTTTTTAAATTATATTTCTAAGTTGTTATTGGTATATGAAAGTTCAATTGATATTTTAATATGATTTTCTGTCTCTCAACCATGCAGATAAACTGTATAATTAATTTAATGACTTTTTGTGAACATCTTTTTACATGATTGGTACTGAATTAGAATAATATTGCAAGAGAGAATTAGCTAGACGATTTTAAACCTAATTTCAAGATGTTTTAATAAAAAAAACTATATATATAAACACATTTAACTCAGTGACACTAGTGTTCATGTGATACATTTATATCTAGTTATTGACCCCTTATAAACTTTTCTACTGGAAAACAAACTAAAACCCCAAGAATAATAGCAAAAAATCCAGCATCCTTAGAGTGAAGATAATTTCATATCTTGAATATCTTATTGCTAGAGAACAAACATTCTTAAGTTCAGAGATGATGTTAAAAAGGCATAATAGTTCAAATTAAAGGAGTTTCCACTGGACATTTGGTGACAATAAATGTCAAGAGAGAATAAGAGCACAAGTCACATTTAACTAGACAAGTTTAGTCTGTAAAACTCATGAGATCTTCATGGTTCTACAATATTTTTTTTTCAGTTAATACCATGTTCAAGTTATTGATTCATGAAAACATGTTAAAAAAGAATCAAAACTGACATAGGTGGAACACTTCTAAAGAAGTCATTTCCCAACGTTTAAATGTCCATATCCATGAATGATAGAAGGGCAGATGTTTTATGGAACAAGTTTCAGTGAAAGCACATGAAGCTTTACAGAATCAACAACACCGTGACTGCTCTTATCACCCAGAATTAGATGAGTTAGTAAAATATGCAAGTGGGGCTCTTTGTTTTTATTTTTTTTAATGATTATATCTGAGGCATTGAGACTTTCTGCTAAAATCATATTATTACAATGATTGTCATCTATTAAGTGATGTTTTACCGTGTCTTTGTGTATTTGCAAATCCCAATCTATGTTATGATTTTCTATTAAAAGGTACGCAGGATCTGGCCGGGCATGGTGATGCATACCTGTAAGCGGCAGCCTAGGAAGTTGCGGTGGGAACCAGGGATAGCGGTTCAAGCCCCACTCGAGGCAACGTAGCGAGACCTAGTTCCAAAAAATATATAGCTGGTCGTGGTGGCGCACTTCTGTAATCCCAGCTACCTGGGAAGCTGAGGCTGGGGATTGCTTGAATCTGTGATACCCGGGGCAACTTGAGCCTGAAGTTCCACAGGCAGAAATAGTGAGAAATAGTCTCAAAAAAAAAAGAAAAAGAAAAAGAAAAAAGCACACAGGATCTGACAACGTTAGTGATAATCCACAGTGGAATCTGGAATATCAGGTAGATAATCCCTCTGATAATTCACAGTATGCTCTTGAGAACAACTCTATTGCAGTTTTTATCCCTCTGAGAAAAATGCTTTCAATGCTTCCGGAATTTCTCAGTTACCCACCGGACTGTTCAATGGCAAATCTCTTAAGGTTTTTTCTTAGGCTAGATTTGTCATTTATTTTTCTCCATGTTTATCACCTGATCTTAACTCTTTGAATAGGAGTCCTGGGTTGATCACCCATCCTCTGCCAGGAGAGAAACAAGTGAAATATTCTTTACCATTTCAGGGGTAGAATTTTACTCAAAATCTTTCCAGTAGCCCTGTGACTACAGTTTTGCTTTCACAAAAACTTTTTTCCCCCATTCGTGAAAGGGCTTATAATTACTCAGAAACGTTGCGATGAGCTACCACAATGACTATATTCATTGTCTCATATTGTAGATATGAAGGAATACTTGAATTCTGGGGTGTGGGGGGATATATGACAAAAGGAAACAAAGCTAAGAGGCTCTGCTTGCCAATGTGTATAAAAATAATCAAAACACGAGTAAAATAAAATAACATGAATTGAAAATGTGAAACTTACAGAATTGGGTTTCTATGGAGATAGTGCATATTGGGGAAATGGGACCAAATGCTTTCATTCAGATAATATATATATAATGTCAGAAATACAATTTTCACTTCCAGGTGCCCATTTTTATTCACCTGTTTGTCTAATTGCCTCTTCTTCTTAACAGTTTTTTAAATTTCTTGATACCTTTTAGAAAGAAAAGGGCTGTTTTATTCCACCAAATTTAATAATTTTGAACCATTATTTCTTTAAATAATCTTATGCTCTTTCTCTCTCTCCTCCTTCTGGCATTTCCATTATATGTATATTGGTTCCTTGCTGATGTCCTACAGTTCTCTGAGGCTCTGTTAATTTTTTTCATTTTTTTTCTTTCTGTTTCTCAGACTAGATAATGGCAATTGATCAATCCTCAATTCTGCTAATTCATCTTATGATTATTCAAATAAGCTATCAATTCTCTGGTAAGTAGAATGATGGTACCCAAATATCTCCATGTTGTCCTACTCCAGAATCTGTGAATAATATATAACAGAATTAAAGAATTCAGTTTACAGATAGAATTAGCTGGCCAGCTGACTTTTAGATATACTCTTCTCAGTTATCTAGTGAACCTAATGTTGTCACAAGTGTTAAAATGAAGGTAAATAAGCAGAACAGTTGGAGCCAGAGATAAATGCATGGGAAAGACTTGCTCTCTTGCTATTCCTTTGAAGATGGAAAGGAGCTATGAGTAAAATAGTGTAACTAATCTTCAGAAGCAAGAAAAGGCAAGAAAATAGATTCTTCCTCTGACTTTCCAGAAATGAACACAGTTTTGTCAATACCTTGATTTCAGCATGAGAACCATTTCAATTCTTTGGCCAAATGTCCAAAGTCCTTTATGTAAGAACTTTTCAAAACCTCTTCTGGGCATCTTATTCCCCAGATTCTTATTTTGATTTATTTTGATTGACTTGTTTTGTGTCTCAACTCTTATTGATATCTCAGGCAGTTATAATTTTACATAATTGTCTGTGTTTTTTTTTTTTTTTTTTCAAAAAGTTCCTCTGGGCAAAAATACTTGTCATACTGGGAGAGCTTCAAGTCAGGTCAAATGATAGTCTTTCAAGTGGTATCAGCCAGGTAGAAAACCACCAGGTAGGGAACTGGGTTTTGAATGAGTTATTGCTCTAATTATTCTACCAGTGACTGCCAAGTTATTGATTTTCATAATGATTTTATTTCGTTAATTTTTGAAGATATTAAAAAATTGTGGTAAGGGATGAGAATATGAACAGCTGAAAACCCATAAAGCTTGCTATTCTTACTACTAAAATTTAGCCATTTTTAAAAAGTAAATGCTCCTTTATTGCTAAAATACAAGTGTATTGGAAGTGTATTATTTCCAGTAATGAAAAGTTGATTTTGACAACTTTTCAAGCCTTCTTATTAATTTGAAAGTGAGAAATTTGAGACATCTTGACTCTACAACTTTTGCTGATGTCACTCCAGTTTTACGGTTTGAAAAAGTTAAGGTCATTAATTGCAAAATCTTAAAACTATGTCTAATGTAAAAATCATACTTCTGAAAGATGTTAGTAAATACAAATCACACAGAAATAAAGATACTCTCAGAAACTTAAGGTTTATTTTTAAAGTAATAAATGGAAACTCTTCATAGTTATGAAGGTACATTGTTATCATGATGACTCTGGAAAATTAGTGTAAATAATCCCAGTAATTCTTATCCTGTAATTTTGATTTCTTAGTATTTTTGTGATAATTAAATATAGTTGAATGTTTGCTTTACTTACTTCCATACCTAGAAAATTTTCATTTTGGGATTTACCCCAGTTAAGTGCTCAAATTTGTCTTAAAAAATAAATTCAAGGATTCGCAAATAGAAAACATTTTTTAGCAAGGTGAATTTCTGTTGCACTGCAGAAGAGTTAAATATTTATTAATATGCATACTATAATATTATGTAGCTATTAAAAGAATTGGTGGAACTTTATATGCTGATATTAATTAATATTCACGACAATTTTAAATTTAAAGAGGTGAATAATTGCGTGCATATAAATTTTGATACTAGTTTAAAAGGCCATCAAGAGAAAACAAATCTATTTTTACATGGCATATATGTTTGTTATAATCTGTAAAGACAGTTGAAAAAGTATACACAAAGTTAACATCATTGGTTATTTCTAGTGATAACTGTGGAATTAGGATTGGAGTTGGCTTGGGGAGGACGAGGAAGAGTTAAAGGATGGGTTGAATTTATTCAAGAATGTCTACTTTGTCTTAGATTTTTTAAACCTATTAATGTATAATTTAATTAATAAAAATTAAACATATAGGCATAGCTAAAATAAGATGTTATCTACGAATGTGTAAAATTTTTGTCAAGTATAATAGCAAAGGTCAAATAGTAATTCACTTTTTAGCTGGGGTGAATTTCTGTAAATTTACTTTCTTATGTGAATTTAACTGCTTTTTCCATATTTTTATGATAGACATGTATTACTTTGGAATAAGAAAAAATTAACAATTGATATAGGCAAATATAGATAACAAATATAAATACAGATAATAAATATAGAAAAATATAGATAAAGAATAAATAAGGACTCTGTAAATATTATTTCAAGATACTGTTAATAGTTTGACAAAATTGTAACTTAAACTCAAAATTAAGCTATAGTACCTCTTACATTCTGTGCAAAATGTGTAATAACTGGCTAAACATTTGCATGACTAGAGTCTCAAAAGTAAAAATTATTATCATAATAAAATACTAGGCAATTTTTTTTCTTTTCCTTTGTCTTTGAATGAGGCTACTATATATATTGTGATGGAATTTCAAAGATTCCCAGAAGGTTCTCCTTGAAAATTATACCTCTAAATAGCCCTAGCACACATTAGAATTCAACCAAAGGCCTGGAAAATAATATATACTTTAATTGAATATATGTGGTTTAGTCCCATAAGATGAACAGAAGTTTATTCAACTTTTCCATCATAAGTCCCTAAGTCCTTTGAAGTTATATACTGAAATGCATTTTATATCCACACGACATATGTGACCAATGGAATGCCATGGGATTTATATAAATTTCTGAATTCATAGCTCAACTCCCCCCAAACAATCTCTTATAGGTTTGTATTTTGTTTTAGCTTTGGTGTCCTTGATGTTCTGCATACAAAAAATTCACAGTAATCACAGACTGGCATCAAAGAATTCCTGTAGACATCTTGAAATTGAAATGAGTAATCTAATTACATAGTCTTTTCTCCAATCTCTCTTGAAGTTCCCTGGTCATTATACCTACCACAGCCCAACTGAAAGATGACAGCACCAGCTCTTCTTGCTCCAGATGAAGCCCAAATTGATTTAAATGTGCGGGTATCCCAATACTACCTGTCTCCCCCCTTCATCCTCCAACAAACTAGTGTGAACTGATGTCAACTCCTTTCCTGGATTGGTAGACAAGAAAATGTGACCCAATTGAATAATGTATTGCAAATGTCAAAATAAATTTCAGCTAAAAATGATATTTTTCAAGGAGATCTAATGAGAATACTGTTCAAAAGGCAGAGTTAGAGTTTCCTGGTTTCACATTTAATTAACTCAATCTGACTTTTATTATGCTTTGTATTATGTGTTTCCCTATTTGATAAACAAACAGCAGAAAATTAAACTAGGGCAACTGCCAACTAGCAGTAAATTTAATTGAAAAATAATGAATTGCCAAGGGGTACCATAGGGTTTTGTGCAGATAAACTTATTTTTCCTGGAAAGTTTCCACTTGCATTTGTCACAACTTGATATATAAAAGGAACAAAAGAGATGAAATATGGTACTTGATGGTAGAAGTATAAGAGTAGAATGACCTTGGAGAATAACTCAGAGGTTGGCTTCTAGGACTTTTAATAGATCAACTGTGTTTCCTCCTGAAGAGCAGAGCCAATTGCCAGGGGAATTCTAACTCTGCCCTCTGGACCTGCAGAACTTGCCGAAACCGTGCCCTATCAGTTTTCAGTATAAGGAAGCTCATTGTGGAAGATGCAAGGTGACCCTGAAAATAAGGAGTGCACATGATTTAGGTAAAAGGGAGATTGCAGACAAAAAGGATACTCCTGAATCACTCTCCCCTACATGACTAGTGACCTCTTAAGTCATTCAAAGTTGATATAAATCCAAGGTATTTCTAAACATTTGACTTTTTTTTTTTCTTTCCTTGATATCTTTTCCTGATACATAGATATTCCTCAGGAGAAAGTTTGAATTAAATCAAGAGAAAAATACAGTCATCTGAGTGGCATGAAAACCACCACATCTGGTTCTCTATCTCATAGTGTGGAGGGCATTTGTCATTTTATCTGATTGTAGATTCTATCATCCAGAATCAAACAGTGGGTAGAGAACAAAATTCCCATTCCTTGTCCCAACTCCCCCAAGCAAGAATGGGACCACTGGCTTCCAGGCAAGTGTAAGCTTTCCTTCTGGCTTTCTGCTGCTGAGGAAGACAGGACTCATTCTTCCAGATTTTCAGCTGTAATGCCCACTGATCCTTTTGGACTTCACTTGAAAGTTATTATGCAAAAAGAGAATACACTGATATTTGACATCTATTTGTAGTCTATATCTATTCCTTGCTGCTTACATAGAATTTGAAGACTCCTTCATATTTTGAAGACTCCATAAATATTTTCTAGGCACCAATAGTGCCTGGCACTATTCTGTATACCAAGGGCAAAAAAGAAAAACAAAAGGAAAAATCTCTTTCATCATGGACCTTAGATCTTGGAGAAAGATAGACCAGAAGAATAAGGGAATGTGTCATCAGGTGGTGCTTCCTTAGGAGAGATTGTGTTTTGGAAGTAAGAAGTTGGTGATGACAAAGCTCTCTGAGCAGATCTCATATCAGAAGACTTGAAAGAAAGTAGGGTGAGAGTGAAGCATGGTTGAACATGAGTAAGAGGGAGGACTGGTTGCATCTTCACAAAGTTCAGGGTAGGAGTGTGCCTGGAGTATTTTAGGAAGACCATGTCAGTGTGGTTAAAATGGAGGGACGTGTAAAGTGACTTATCAGGGGCCAGGTGGCTCCTTTTTTAATAATATTTTAAATAAGTAGAATTTCAGTCTTAGTTTAAATGCTAAAGCAAACGAAAAAGAAAGCTAGGGAGGAAGGAGCAGTGAAAGGAAGAAAAAGGGAAGGAATAAAAGAGAAGGGAAAATCAATCAAATTAATTATAATCTGCTTTAAGATTATATTGTAATATGGCCTTTACATATACACCAGCAAACAAATGTTAACTGAAAATTATCCACGTGATTAGTAACTTTTGTCTGACACTTTATGGGTTGTAAAACCCATCGTATAACTGAATGTCATTCGTTCTCAAAACAACTGTTGTCAAGTGGCAATGTGGAAATTATAAATGTCATTTACAGGTGAGGAAATAAACATTCAGAGTTGCTGCATGAAGTTCGCAAAGTCTCAGGGAATGCTCAGAGCTATGGAACCCAGGGTTTGAGCCCAGGCTTCCATAGACATGCAACCGTTAACTGTCAAATTAATAGTAATATTCTGTTTTCTTGCTTATTTGATAGGAATGTGTGAATTCTGTTTTTACTGTAAAAAAATCTAAGCTATCCCTTGACTCTAGTACCTCTTCCCATGCCCTGAAACTTCCTCTACTTTCATTATTTTGGTGTGCCCATTGCAGACAGTTTTATACCATTTCATGCATTTTTATGGCTTTCATACATGCATTTTAAACATGTGTAGGATAAAATGATATTGCATACGAATGAAGTTATACTTTATTCTGTATTAAATATGTCTCAATTATCAAAATGACTGAACAAATGTTAATACTATGTAGTGATTGATTATTTATATACTTACTAATTCTCCCTATTAAAAAGTCCCTTTCCTGTATTACATAAAAATTGAGCATCTTTTTATGTTTATTGGCCTTTTTTTATTTTTTTCATGTGTCCTTTGTTTAATGTGTATTTTGGATGATTTACTTCCTTCTTAATGATAAAAGACTTTCTATATTTAATTTGTTACTGATTTTTACATTTAAAATGTCAAGTTTTCTTCACAATTTTTCTGTGCCGTTCAACATTCTCTATTAATATCTTTTCTTTTTCAATGAATCTTGCATGATAATATAGTCATATAGTCAGACTTTTCACTTAGGCATTTCTTTGGGTTATATTTTAGAAAACCATTTCTATTCCGAAATTATAAACACATGTGTTTATATATGATGTTGCTTTATCTTTAGTTTCTTAATTACACTTGAAATTTATTTCTGTGAGAACTCAAAAGTTTTAGCTTCTAAATAGAAATACAGTCAGTTCAGAATGATTTAAAGTCCATACTTCATCCAGTGATCTAAAATGTCACCTCTGTCCTATACAGTCTCACATAAACTGATTCAGCTGTGTAATATTTTTCATTTTAGAAAGGATAAATTTAAATTAGCACATTTTAAAATCCATTTGATTTTAAATATTGTGTTGAATTATATGAAAAAGTCTATGCATTTGAAAACATAAGCAGTTCAGATTATGAAATTACTACAATTCTTTTTCCACTTATTTGCCTCAACTCTACTTTCTTCTTTAGAGAAAACCACTGTTACTCATGCTTATTTCTTTAGATCCTTTTCAGTCTTGCATTTAAGTACATAAACTATATATGTAATTTTCTGTATAAAGTAAAAAGGTTAAGAGAACTACCTATTTTCCTATGGCCATCATTCATAATATCAGTATTCCCCTCCACAGTAACCACTTTGAACAATTTAGGGTATTGCTTTGCAGGTCTTTTTTCATATATTTGCATGCTTGTGTGCATACACAGTGTACAGATGGTTGATGTCTGGCAGCATGCTTGGGTATGGTCTTGCCAGTTATTAATATACAAAATATCTCTGTTGTTATTCTACCTCTAGTTCCCCAAGGACCCTCCAGTTGCTGGGTCACCCTACTTTAGAGGTGAGGGCCTACCCTCCAAGCCCCTGCAAATCCTTCACAGTACAGTAACTAATTATGAGGAAGGTACATGCCCCAACTAACGGTAAGGCCTCCAAGACTATAGCTAGCATTTATATTTGTCTGTGTGTTTCCTGTGTACCAGATGCTGAATACCTTTACTATCTTTCCTTGCAATTTAGATGTAGACAAGGTTTCTGAGACCTATAATTGAGTTAAAAAAAATAAAATTTGAGAATGTAGAAGGCTTAATATTACTACCCCCACCCCCCATTAAGTATTTAATATTTATATACTCATCTCTTTAATTTGTTTTATTTTATGTCCTGGATTGGGGCTAAGGATGCAGATGAAATTGAAGTTGCTGCTCAGCTGACTTTGAGGTCAAAGATAATCCTGCATTATGTGAGTGGGCCCAATATAATCATAAAGGTCCATAAAAGTGAAAGATAGAGGCAGGAGTATCGCAGTCAATGAGAGAAAAATACAGAATATAATTTATATTATAATGCAGTTAATTTCTAATCATGCTAGGCTATTTCTGGTCTTTAAATTTTTAGAAAAACTGTCCCTTGTCCCTCAGATGTCTCCTATTCATGGCATTTGGTGGAGTGTTTTTAGATCTCATTTTTTCATTTCATTTTTCATTTTCATTGTGGATCCCTCTTTTCTAGAAATGTCCTTCTCCCTTGGTTTTTATAACCCTACTCTAGTTCACTACTGGTATGATCCCATGTACTATTCTGCCCTTTAAAAATGTTTGCTGTATCTAGTATATCAATGTTTTACAAATTGTGTTCTTCCCCCCTCTCTTCTTAATCTGAATTATCTCCTTTGATAACCTCTACCACATTCTGCCAAAGACAAATGCTTATCTCCAATTATAAAGACAGTCATATTGTTTTCATCTTCCTTCTCATTTCTAATATGATTCTGTGATTTCTACAAAATAAAGTGGTACCTGAATTAACTTCACTGTTAAAAAAAAGAATCTTTTAAGAAGATGAGCTAGTTTTACTTCCTAGCTGCTTTCTCAGATCTCACAATATACTCAGATCTGTAGTAACAAGATACAATGGATGTCACACTTTTCAGTCTGACACAGAAACCAACAATGTGTTAATGTCAGTACAAAGTTGAGAATGTAGAGTGGTGGTCGGGGGGAGTCAGGGAAAGCTAATTCCCATACAGAGATGTAGTGAAAAAAGTAATTCATCTCCTCCTTTGACTTTCTCGTTCTTTTTCTTTCTCTTGCTCCTCTTCCCCATCCCCCTCCTTCTTCATTAAATGGCAAATCACACTTGAAAAGCATCATTTTTTTTTGTTGCTATTTATTGGATAGTGCTTTTGAGGAAGGTTGGCTCAGTTTGAGAGAATAAAAGCTAAATTCCATTTTCTTTGCCTATCTAAGTAGTAGCTTGAGTCAATCTGTCATGCTATGACCTGGAGGATCTAACTGGGAGTGCAGCTTGTAACTTGTATAACACAATGATTAGAAACTTCAAAGACTAAAATTGAAATATTTTATTGAGAGCAGAGTGGGACCTAGGGAGAGATATGATTTATAGAGGCAAATATAGGTGAGGCATTTGATGAAAAAGTAGGAGACAAGGAGAATTGCCATCTGGGCCTATATAAGCTTTGTGTTTTTGGAAGACTGAGGGTAAAATATCTGATTAGTATCAGCTGCTGCAGGTCATAACTGCAATGACTAGACCTGACTGGCGGGACTGTGCATTTGTGTTTTGTTAAGAGAAGTTGGATTTTGCGATAAGTCCAGAAGGACAACTGTCAACTAGTAAGACTTGGTCAGAGGTCATCTTGGACGATCCTTGAAAGTGCAAGGAAAAGTCTTGCTGATATCCTAAGGAGCTTGGCCATCTCTTTCCCATCAAATTAGATAATTGGAATAAGAAGCTGGACAGGGACAAGGGCAGGTAGGGAGGATGTCATGGAGTGGACATGGGACTGGATCAGGTCCACATTTGCTGTCCTTTTTAGTAGACATAAGTACTCACTTCTAGTTTGTTCCAGTACAAGGAAATGTTGACTGCACACATGACTATGTTTCCTTGGTTATTTTATCAAGTTAGTTCTAAAAAAGGTATGAGAAACAACCCTGTTCTGGGAGATACATGAGAATTCCCAACAGTGCTCACTTAACTCAAATGTGTAGAGAGTGTGGAGGATAAGCCAATAAATAGATATTAGTTGGAGACCCAGATGCTACTATCATGGAATGGAGTATTCTTTTAGAAAGACTATTCCTATGGGTGTCATAGAGGCATTCTTGGAAGAGAGGGTAGAGTATAACAAATAAAATTGCTTCAAAATCATAATGAATCTCTTCTAAACATCTGTAAACAAGTGCCTGTCCTTGACCAATTTCAAAAACAGCTATCTGCCTTAGAGGCGGGGATGGAGTAGAAGATTACATCTGCAAGAATGCAAAGAAAATGAAAACATTACATTTGAGTATTCAAAGTAGGATTTTGGAACAAGATAATGAGCTGGAAAGCAAAGCTCTTTGACAGAATTTTTTGACCCACCTAGATCATTTTTTCCTAAGTGCAGAGGTGATATTCCTCCTGCCTGATTTATAGAGGGCAGCTTCTACCTACCTTTTAGACTCTGCTTTATCTGAAAAAACAATGAGTCAGTTGATCCTTGTATTTTGTTAAGCCAAGTTTCATTCAGCTGATCTGCTGCCAGTTGCTAATTAGGAGGAAAATAGTAGTTTAAACACTTATTTCCTCTCTGGACTTTGCCCTCGCCCTTTTTTGCCATGTTGCCCCCATCAACCCCCTCAGACACAGGGTTAGGTGACTACTGGCTTCTGCAAAAATTTCCTTCTGTAGACACATACTCTTTGGAGACAAAAGCAGGAAACTTAGCTAAACCAACCAGAATCCTCCTTGAGATCACTTGAACTACACTAAGTTGGTATCTTCTCAAGATGATGTTTACATGATGTAAAATCAAAAATTGTTGGGTACTTACTTCTTAGTGTTGTAGGAAGAGCCAAGCAACAAGGGTGAAGAGAGCTACTTTCCATCTGAGAATCTAGTAATGCTGGGAGAGTTCCTGCACACTATAACATGATCATCCTCAAGGGACACATGCCTTCTGTCCTTATGCCACTTACCCACAGAAGTTATTACTTTTTTTTGTTTGTTTCACCTAAGTTTGCTCAAGTGCGATCTCCTTTGCATGCAGGTATGAGTTGCAGTGCTCTTGTATCTGAATAAAGCAGTGCTCGGTGATGCTATGCTCTCCGCCAATTCTACCACACTGTATTCCTAATACATTAAATCTTAGAAAAGACATTGCTAAAACTTGCCCATTTGTAGAAAATTTTAAGTAACATTTTTCTCCCCACATCCCTTTTTGTGAACAATATGATTGTCTTTTAGAATGAACAAAAGGAAGACTTGTTCATTAGACATGTGAGATGCTATGATGTGATTCATCAGACCTTTCTTCTGGAAATGATTTGGCTGTGTTTCTATTTATTTTTCAGAGGTCAGGTAAAAAGAAAAAATACATGTTATCCCCCTTTTTGTGTTATAAATGAATGTAATTGCCAAAAAGTCAACAAAGACCTCTGATGTAAACCTGTATTAGTTTCAGCTAAGCCCCTCCAAACACCATCACATACCTAAGGACCTGGGTAGTAGGATCTCTTTTCACAGTTCTTTCCAATTCTAATGAGCTCTAAAGAAGTTTATTTCAAAATAATCCTTCTGTATTAAGCACTGGCTCATTGACGGGTTCTCTTTTATCATAATTGTATGAAGTTTATTTTCTAAATGAAGGTTTATTTTTGCATGGAATTCTGAGGTTTTGCATTGTGTATATGAAGCAATTAGTTTGGGATTTTTGGAATTTATTTTAGACCAGACAGATGTCTTCAATTTACACACGCTAGGAGGTGACAAACCCTATTAACATTCAAAAGCTATCAATTTGCTTTATCTTTGTTCTTTAACATTCTCTGCCATGTTCCAAGCTAACTCTTTTTTATATTTGCTTCTTCTTCTTCTTCTTCTTCTTTTTTTTTTTTTTTTGGTAAGGAAAAGATGGAAGACAACTTCAGTCATTTTATTGCAGTTAAATCCTGGTGGGTCACATTAAGAACCATGAATTTTACCTTTGTTGGGAAAGCATAATTTTTCTAACTAAAGTTCTTTGTTAGTCGTTAGTCATGGGTTGCGCCTATGTAAATACATGCTAGTCTTCATCTTTTCTATATCATGTTGGTGTCCTCTGAGTTAAATCTGCTACTATTTTTGCTTACATTCTCTTTCTTTAGTCAATGAAGGTTTCATGCAGACAATATAAGCATTATCTCTGTTTATGTTTAAATGTATATATGCTGTAATATATATTCTATATTAAGTGTGAATTCTATTGTGCTCTTATTCACTCATCAAATCCCTTATAGGTCAAAAATAATTACACTCACATTGTGTAAAAGGTTCTGGACTGTTGCTATGGGAGTAGGGGTAGCCTCAATCCTGTCCCTATTCATTTTTCTTCTAAAGTTGAGGGGATTTCAGTAGTACTATTTTACCTCTCATCAGGTGCACTCTGCAGCCACTAGATGGCTCAGTAGATATACTCTGGTCTTCTCCATAGTCGTCATTTTAAAACCTAACAGCCCAAATTGCTATTCACTTCAAACTACACCCAGACTGTGCTGATCCTAGGATTAAAAAATGAGGGCAAAACAGACCTGAACTTGATCTGAACAAATCTTGCCCACCACACAGCAATTTTGTTTACATGTTTGCTTTTTGGTATAGCTGCCATATTTTCTTTTCAGTGCTTTGGGATATATTATTACTGGTAAGGAGAAGATTATGTACTAGCAGATGTCATCAGGAGTGTGAGATCTAGATCAAATGTAGAATGATTATACATCCTGACAGAGTTGTTTTTGAAATATAGGATAATCCGTTATATACAGGATGTCTGACAACTCTAGTTTTAGTGACATTTTACTTGACTTTGAACTCATGCCGTTTCCTTAATCTTGGATTAACTTATTTGCTTATGAGTCCAATAGAACTGAAACTAAGTTTAGAAGGATACTCCCTTAATATAACTACTATAAACCACTTCAAAAATGAACATCAAAATATATTTAATGGTGAAATATCATAGGTGTCCCTACTAAAATGAGAAACAAGTATTTTGCCATAATTTAAAAGTTTCCTGAGAATTCTAGATAATTCACTCTTTATGGTATGTGAATTATATTAATTTCCTTCTGAAAATAGAAGACCTGGTAAGGAAGTAGGTCAGTTACAAAGAAATTATATAAAAATAATTAAATTTTAAAAATTGTGCGAAAGTAAATTTCCCTATATGCAGAAATTAACCATTAAATTAAAACAAATATATTCCATTAGCTACAATATGCATATATGCTTAAAAGAAATGCATAGGACCGTAAGATAAATTACTATAAACTTTCCTGAATGATTTAACAATGCTTTTAAAATATTTGCATAGTATTATACCACATTTTATTGTATTATGTGTGAATTAATATTAATATGATAGCACTTCTAATTTTTGGGTAAAAGTAGATTTTATTCTATTCAACAATGTATGTTTTTCAGTATTGTAAAAGTAATTATTTGTCTACATGAATTACACTGCAAGTTAAAATCCAGATGCATTCTAGAGAGCAATGATGAAGCATATATATGTTTAAGAAAACCAAAATTATACATTTGAACATTTGCATAATAACAGAATAAGGAAAGTTTTCAAGCAATTAAAGGGGAAATATATATATGATTACCTAAAAATATTTTTTTCTCAGAAACTGTAAAAATGATTTATTAAATTTTCAGCAAGTTTTTACAGATTAGTAAAAAGATGCTTTCATCCTCAATAAATGTGCTTGTACAAATCAGTAAGAAAGGCCTCTATAGTTGAAATTAATGGAAAAATGTAAACTAGCAAATCATCAACAAAGAAATAAACAAATAAAAAAAGACAAATTTTAAAAATTCTCAGCTATATACAAGTAGCCAAAGAAATGAAAATTGTAATAACAATGAAATGCTGTTTTTGTCTCAAATTGGCAATGACTAAAAGGAATAATTATCAGAACATTGGACAGAGTACAGAGAAATGGACACTCTCATATTCCAGTGGTGGATATGTAAATTGAAACAACATATCCGGAGGGCAATTTGGCAGTGCATTACAAACACATTAAAATGTGCATATCTTTTCACTATGGAATGTCACATTTAGGATTTGATTAGATGTATATAAAAATATCTGTGCAAGTATCATCACCATTCTAATTCTCATTACTCTGAAGATTTGGGCCAAATTTAAATGTTCAGAAATATGAGAGAGATTAAATAAACTGCTGCATGTACCTATATTTCTTTTAATGGAGTCATTCAACAAATATTTACTTACAATTAGTTAATACATACTCATTAGAGAGCTAGAAGACAAAGGGGATGTTCACAGGATACAGCTGAGTGCAGGTCACAAAATAATATGTGAGAGCTTCATTTTTCAGAAAGCTGGGATGTTCTAACCCTCAGGAGAGTGAAGATATAGATGAAGTTATAGCAATATTGGCATCCCTATTATGCTAAATCATAATACCCATGAACATAACATTAGAATTTAGTTCCTGTCTCAAAATTTCTATCAGTGATTGTTTTTAGATTCAAATAAAATTGACCAACCTACTATCCCATACCTAGCATGCAATATGGTTCACAAGAGAAATAGACCAGTAGAAACAAATACATATAAATATATATGTATTATATATAAGCATACGTATGATATTATTTATATATATATATATGTAAAGAATTGGTTCAGACAAAGTGTCAGCTGCAAAGTCTTGAGAGTTGCCCTTCTGTAAGCTGAGAGTTAAAAAATCCAGTGGTATAGATGTGTCTGTGACTCTGAGGCCTCAGAGAACCAATAGTGTATGTCTCAGTCCAGATTCAATGGCAAGAAAAGACTGGTATCTGACTCAGGCAGTCGAAGAGTGCTTTCTTATTCCGCTTTTAGGTTTTATTCATGTCCTTAGTGGAAAGAAGGATACCTATATGCATTGAAGAGGGCAATCAGTTTTGCTGAATCTGTGAACTCACTTGCTAACTCACCTCTTTTAGAAACGCCCGGGAACGGTGGCTCGTGCCTATAAACTTCAGCCTATGAAGCGGCCGGTGCTAAGGATCGCAGTTCGAGTCCCGCAGAAACATCCTTACGGTCACATTTAGAAATAATATTTACCCAGCTATTTGGACATCCCAACTGGTCAAACGGACCAAAAAAGTAGTCATAACATGACAACAATCCTGAGGATTTTAGGGATTTAACTTTTCTTAGTGCTCTCAACCTTGAACGTATTCTTCTTACCAAACTCTGAACTCAGAGTCTGTAGCTCAGCTTCTCTATAAAAACAAAGGTAAACTGGAACATTGTGTTCTCTAGTTTTGTTTTAAATTAAATATCTCTAAGCAGTATACACACAAAGCACATGTGTGTGCAGCAGATTTACTGGTCATGTGGATTGATGTATTGAGATGTATGTACAGAACTCACAGTCCTCTAACTGCACATGAGGCCTAGGAAACCCTCAAGTGTGAGTAGTTGTGTAGGTCAATTGGGATAGGGGGAGGGAGGGAAAAAGAGGGAGGGGGAGGGAAAGTAAGAGAGAGACTTTGAGAAATTGATTTGCATGATTGCAGAACTGTTTTATCTAAAATTTGTAGGACAGATCAGCAGCCCGGAAACTAAGACCATTTTTGTGTTACCATCTGAAGGAACATTCTTCGGAAAGCTTTAACCCTGTTCTTAAAATCTTCAACTGATTACATGAGGCCCACTCAAATTATGGAGGGCAATTTGCATTGCTCCACCTACTGAGTTAAAAGTCAATGTCATATAAAAAGTGCCCTCACAGCATTATCTAGATTTGTTCTTGACCAAACAACTAACTCGGCACCCCAGTCTAGCTTAAGCAGACATAAAATTAATCATCTTACACCCTTATCTTCTCTGTTTAGCTTTTCTTTCTCTACAGTTTTTATCCCATATTCCTGTTAAGTTCTTATTTAAATTGGTTTAATTTATTTTACTTGAACTAATTCAAATAAGCCTGGAGGCTACCTTTTATTCCTTTTAAACTCTCCAGAATATTCTATACATTAAATTTAAAAGGAAGTTTTTTCAGGTGGAGAAATATTTGTATTCTTTGTGGTCTCAGAAAATTACAACAACAAATCTTCCATTTATATAATTACATATTAATTGACAGATAGGTAGATAGGTAGATTAAGTAGGATAGATAGATTAGATAGGATAGATGGATGAATGAGTGGATGGATGGAGGGAGGGAGGGAAGGAGGGAGGTATATAGCTGAACAGATATTGTGAGATCCTTCTCCCCAAAAGGTTCAGTTAGGCTTCAGCTAAAATGTCTACAGTCATCCTTTTTCATATATATCACCTTGTATATATAATTTGTCTGTATGTGAAACTAAGATCAAAAATCCACCCCCACGGGGGAGGAGGGGCTCAGTGAAGGTGCTATCATTACTTAAAGAATGTAAATGACTTAGATTTAGAAACAGTCATTTTATAATAGAAACATGCTACAAGAAGACTAACATTCAGAGCTAAGGCTTTATCATATGAAATCATCCCCACTTTTCACGTGAAACCCTCTTCTGTCCTGGACAACCCAGACCCCTTAGCACAAGACACAAACCCCTACACCATCTACTTAAGAATTTATGGCGATGTAAATTCTCCATATGCATGTTATTAAATTTGATATTTTCCCTCCATCTAATGTTAATTTGTTCATCAAGCCAGAGAAAAAAGTTGTGAGTGAAGGCTATTTTCCCCAGTGCCCTGACAATATATGTACATATATTGAACGATGAAATAGTAGATAACAGATATTTGTTTTTCCCCCCTTTTTAGCACTATTCTGTTTTCAAGATTTTAGCAAAAATACATTCATTTAGCATCTGTTTGTACTTTATATATTGCTTATAAATTAACCTTGGGGGACTTAAAATATTGCATTTATATTTAAATAATATATTATTTTTTTACATCTATTATTCCACTTTGTATCTATTATTTTATCTTCTAAAATCGTTTGAAATAGGTGGGGAAATTATTATTGTCACTATACATATGTAAAGTTATGAGAATATGAAATGTCCATACTGAAATGCAAATATAGATCTCTCAGTCTGGTGCGGTGGTTTTACCACTTACAATTCCAAACCTGGGGCAAACCAAGCCCGTATGACATTCATCTCAGCTGCCATACATGTCATGCAGGGGAATCAGAGGGATGTATTCTGATTCACTTATATTTTCCTAGAAATTCTCTTCACGGTTTTCATTCTTATAGCTTATATTGTGAACCTCACTGACTTATATTGTGGACCTCACTGATTTATATTGTGGACCTGCACTTATTTGCACTATCATACCTTAACTTGCTCCTTAGTACTTTAATTCCTAAGTACTCATTTAATACTTGTCTTAGTATTCTCTGCTCAATAGTCAAGCTCCTGACCTTAGTTTCTCAAAGACAGACCTGTTGGCAAACAAAAAATTTCTCCACCCTTTCAATAAAACAGAAAATTATAGAAGTTTTCATTTTATTTACCCTTTCTTGGGACTAAAAGATTAGTTAATACAGAAATAAACCTGAGAAACTTATTTGTTCTTTCACTGGATGTTTCTCAACAATAGTCCTAGATAAGAAATTACATCCTTATGGGAAAAAAACATTCTCAGTAATTCAAGTAATCATCAATCACTAATCATTAAATCACATTAAAATCATTAAATCACAAACTTCAATTTTGAGGAGCAAACTCACTGAACATATAAATTAACAAAATTATTCCAACTATTTGTAATTAATTTATTAAAGGAGCATGGTTTTATCTTTAACAAATGTTGTACATCTTGCTTAAATAGTGATCTCCATGTGTGAAGCCATTTTAAGTACCCTGACAATAATAATTCTCTTAATCTTTATAACAACCTTAGGAGGAACCTACAGGGTTTATTTACAAGGGAATATTAGCAGGGAAAACAAAAAGTCGTTAAAGCCACAAGTGGCCGCTTATTTTACCCAGTGAGTCCCAAAGGTCCCAAAGACACATATCCATGATGGTGCCCCTTTGTCCCTCCAAACCTGAGGCTGGTGCTTTGCAAATTCCAGTCTTTCTCAGGCATCTTCTCGTAGCTTCTTCTCTCTCCAAGGCCCAAGCTGCTGTGCTTCTTCATGGTACTTCAAACTTGTTCCACAATTGCTGATGCACAAATCAGTTTTTGAAATTGCTGGCCATTTCCAGATACCAGCTCTCTGCCATGCCATACTCTCCACACTGGCCATTCTTCTACTGGTCATCATGGCTCCTTGCCACCACCAGCTCACTCTTCCAAAGGGCTTCTGCTCTACATGGTCACTAGGGCTACTCTTTACCCACCTGCCATTCCTTCCTCTCTTTCTCTCTCTCGCTCTCTCTCTCTCCACCCCTCTCTCTCCTCTTCCTCTCCTCTCTCCTCTCTCCTCTTTCTCCTCCCTGTCTTCCTCCCTCCCCCTCTTCCTCTGCCTCTCCCTCTCTCTTCATCTCTCTCTCTTTCCTTTTCTCCTAAATGCAAAAGGCCCCTGTTTCCCTCTATACACACAACTAATCAGATGGCAGATATGGGATTGCAACCCAGAGTTCATTTTCTTACCCTGCAGATGTGTTTTCTACACAGTATATAAATCATTTCTTTAAATACTATGAAAATAGCATACAGACTCTTTGTATGTGATCAGGAGACTAGAAGAGTTCTCACAAAATCAGTGCCTGAAGCTGGTACCCCAATAAGGACAGTATTTAAATTTAGGTAGTATTTAGATTGAGGCATTGATGCCATTAGCTGTATCTGAAAAACACAGAGGTAATAGATGGCCTAAACAAGATAAGGGTACTTCCTTCTTTTACTTTGTTGCAAATCCCAAGTGGGAAAGGGAAAATGTAGCACCAAGAGGGGCTGTGAGGGAAATTAGTTGGAGCCTCTGGTTTTCAGGAGGAAAAAAAAAAGGGGGGGGGGTAGATAAAAGGAAAGGAGCAGAGACTAAGGAGAGACACTTTTGGGGAGAGGAGAGATGTGAGAATGGTGGCCAGGTAAAGAGTCCATGGCCAGGCTGGGCAGAAGCCCCCTGTAGGAGTGAGCTGGTACCTGGGATAGCCAGGGACTTGGAAAGCTGATTGGTGCATCAGCATTTATTGTAAAAGTTTGAAGAGCCTTGGAGAAGTGGAGCAGCTCAGAACACTGGAGAGAGAAGAAGCAAAGACAAGACACTGGAGAAAGACTGGACTTTGCAGAGTTCCTGCCTCAGGTTTGGAGGGGTAAAGGGCAACATCATGTCTTTAAGACCTTTGGTGATGGGGGTAAGATAACTGGCCACTTGTAGCTTTAAGAACCTTTTGTTTTCCCTGTTTCTTGATTGCTAGATGTAAGGTATGAGAAATGAACTGATGAGGAGAGATTGTTTAGCTGTAGCTGGGGTTAAATGGAAGTATGGGTTATAAGATAACTTTATTAATAAAAGAAAGGGGTATTTATAGTGATACTGGGTGAGGGCTTGTTGAATTTTAAAGAAGATAAGCAATTTTGAGAGATAATTAACATTTTAAAGCAAAGAATAATTGAAGGAGGGGTAGTGTAGGTGGGTGGTCCTACTTTGATAAGGCTAACTTTGATAAGGAAAAGCCAGGGGAGTTAGTGCTGCCATAGAAGATTATTTTAGTCAGTCCCTAAGTTTTCTCTTTTGGTATGCAAATAGCGCACAACACCTGTTAATTTTCCTTGTAAATAAAACCCTGTAGTTAAATTGCATTTTGACTGGCAACTGCTACACATGGGTGGTACCAACCTGATGATACCTGGGTGGCAGAAGCCCTATTTTAAATGTGGCTTGTTGGTTGGAGGCTTCTGCCCTATTTTGACCTGATTTCATGTCTCCCACAGAATCCAGCTGGAGGAGACATGACCTTGCTATGTTGTCTCAGCAGGGAAGGGGAGGAGATTCTTTCCCTTCTGCCCTTCTGCCCTTCTTTCCTTCTTCCCTACTGCCCAACAGCCCAAGGGTATAAAGAACTTCAGTTCTTTGTTCTGGTAAAGTCTATACATGTTTCACCTCAGGACTGCACTTTTTTAACTACTTTTTGTTGTTTCTGAATAAACCCATTTTTCTGGTTAAGTGCTTATTATTTGAGGTCAACACATTTAGATTCAATAACTACTCTGGGCTAGATTCTGTATCACACATTTTATACATTGTCTTATTACCCCCCTGGAGCCTGTTTATACTAATGTGGAAAATGAGACCGAACTGGGGGCCTTAGTAAGTTTCTGACTGGAAAAACTTGGATACAAAGTTATATTCATTGGGAAGAGTCTCATATCTGACTACATGATTTGAAAATGTGCACTGAGTTTACTATGTTTACTATGCAATACTTCTACTACATTATTGGGTCTGAAGTCTTAAGTAGCGAAACCCTTCGGGTTTGTTTTGTTTTTGTTTTTTGTTTTTTTACCTTTGGGAGCATTTTAGCAATGCTTAAGAGCAGTGTCAATGATGGAATTAACAAAGTAGGAAAATTATGGACAGCAGGGAAAGATTGCATTGATTCTAATCTGTCAGAAAGAGGAGGAAAAATAAATTTCCTTGTACCCATTTTCATTCTTGACTGAGATCCCTGCCCTCTGGGAACACATTAATAGAAGAAAAACAAAGAGGTTTAGTCACATTCTGCTAGTGAATAAGACCTGGTTGATGCAAAATATAAGCATTTATTTGGGATTCTGTTAGCACTGCAGTCCAAGAGACACAGATTTAAGAGTTCCTTGAATTGTGTTCCAGAGTTCAGTGAGGGTCCAGAAAATAGAGGAAGTTCATGAAAGACAGAATACTTCTCATTCTGGTTCATTATGCCATGGAGAATCGGGCCCTTTGCATGTTTTGGCTTGTCCATCTCTGGGAGGAACTGAGACTACTCTATTTATAAGCATCGCTTTCCCATACCTGAAGCAGTCATGATACTTGACCAACTTTCATTTAATTTACCTGTTGCTAATTTACATGTTATGGGTTTTACCTAATTTGCATAATTGTACAGTGGTTTTATTTTCTGCCACTTAGCATTATTCATTTATCTTTTATTATTCATTTATTTTTTCTAATAACTTTTTGGTGAAGTCTATTTTATCATTTGCAAATAATGATAATTTCATTTCTTTTCATCCTGGATTTCTTTTATTTCCTATTGTCTGATTGCTCTAGATAAAATCTAAGTGAAACATAATTGTGACAGTTGACATCACTCTGGTTTTTGATCTTAAGAAAGTTTTCATTTTTCTACTTATTAAGTGTTGTGATTGCTTTAGGATTGTGAGATATGACCTTCAGTATGTTGAAGTAGGTCCCTTCTAGTCTCATCCGGTTAAGATTTATTAATCATAAAGGATACTGAACCTAATCGAATCCTGTCTCTCCATCTGTTAATATTATATGATTTCTAGTCTTTTGTTGCTGTATTGTAGTACACTGAGTGACTTGTGTGTATTGAGCTATCTTTGTATGCCTGGGCTAAATTTCATTTGGTCATGTTGTATGGTCATTATGATGCATTGCTGAAAATGAAAGGCTAAGATTTTGTTGAAATTTTTTTCAAAAAATTTGAACAGTGTCATCAGATTTGTAGTTTTCTTGCCATTCTTTTGTTTGTCTTCTGGTTTGGGGGTAATATTGACATCATAAACTATATTAGGGACTATTCCCTCTTTGATGTTAATAATTTGAGTAAGAGGGGCCTAAGTTCTTCTTTAACGGTTTGATAATATATTTGTTTGTAAAACCATCTGTCCATGGAGTTTTGTTTTTGTTATTATTTCAGTGTCCAAGATTATGATCAGTTTAATATTTTATTTATTATTTGTGATAGTCTTGCTTCTTAATATGGGCTTGTATTGCAATTATCTTCCCATTTAAAACTGCTTGTGCTGCCCCATAATTCAGATAACTGTACCCTCATTTTCATTGTATTTTTTCAAGGTATTTTCTTAATATCTGTTTTAATTTCCTCTGTAATTCAGTAGCTATTAAATAGCTTGTTGTTTAATCTCCATGGATTTAGTATTTTTCCATTTTTAATAGCTTTATTGCATTATCATCAGAAAGAGTATTTGGTATGATTTCAATCTTTTCAATTAATTGACAATTGACTGTGTCCCAAGATACAGTCTAATCTTGAAAATATTTTATATGCACTTGAAAATGTGTATATGCTATTGCTTGGAGTTGGAATGTTTTGTAACTGTTAAGCCTATTTGATCTAGCTCCTCATTTTAGACTGTGCTATTTATTTTCAGGTTTATTGATACATTAATATATTTCATAGGTGTTTTGAAAGACTTACTAATTTTGTTGTGTCTCTCTTTAATTCTGTTAGTAATCACTTTATATACCTTGGAGCTTCATCACCTGGTGCATTTATGCATTATTTCTTCTTGTGTTAGACCCTTAATCATAATATAATGACCATCTCTACCTACTATTACCATTTTAAACTGGAAATATAGTTTATGTCATTTAAATATAACTGTTTGTGATGTTTTTGGATTATCATTTGAATATAGGATGTCTTCCAACCTTTAAATCTACATCAGTTCTTGGTTCTTGGGTGATAAGATGGATTTCCTGTAAATAAAATATGGTTGAATTTAAGTTTGAAATTCATTCAGTCATGCTATACCTTTTAATTTGTGAATTTAAGCCATTTACATTTGAGGTGATTATTAAAATATAGATGCTTATTGCTATTTTGTTGTGTGTATGTTTTTATATATTATTTATATAAAATAAAAATATATTATTTTATAATATATTATTTTTTAGTTTGTTTCACCTTTATTTTCTACAGTTGACTTTTGTGTCTTATTAAGTTCTGTTTCCATGTTTTATGTATCCTCTTACTGATTTTTGTTTGAAGGTTGTTCTGAAGCTGTGTGTGATTTTTCATTCTTCTGACCTACTAATTTGATCTCAAACTCATTCTCTTGAGCCACAGTTTTACTCTCTTCCTCCTTCATGTTGTTTTATTTAGGACTCTGTTCCTTCTAGATTTGTTTTATTGTCTGATAGTAACCTGTTTAATACTTCTTTCAAGTTCAG
>PVHY01000515.1:117252-223163 GCA_004024945.1 Uropsilus gracilis
TATCATTCCCCTGAGAAAGCTGTGATAATCTCATCAGTGTTGCCTTAAAGGTTATTTTTCTTTCTTTTGATGCTTTTAGCATTGTTTTTGGTTTTCAACAGCTTAACTATAATGTGATTTGAGAAGTGTCTGTTTGGCATTTTTTGTTTGTTTGTTTGGGACTCTTTGGACTCTTGTATCTAGAGATCTGGTTCCTTTCTTGGATTAATAGGTGGTTTTCAGCTATTATTTCTTCAATAAAATTTTTGTGTCTTTCTCTTTAGTATCTCCTTCTGAGACCCCCATGTTATCCCAATTTGTTTTGTTTATATTATTCAAAAGAATTCTTGAGCTATATTAATTTTTTAATTCTCTTTTTCTCCTTGTTTGTATGTTCTATGTGACTGTGCATTACAGTTCACTAACTCTGTTCATTGCTTGCATTTATCTACTGTTGAAGCCTGCTGTGATAATCTGGTTCATGGAGCACAGCTCCCCAAACTCTTGGAACTTCCTAATACATAAGGACAATAAGATTATCTTTTGTTATAATATTAGGGATTTTTTTTCTCAATTCCTGAAATTGCTTCAGAGATGTAGTGGTGAAATGGATGTTTCTTATTTATATAAACCCCTTCCAACCATACTTCACTTTTTGTTAATGAGGTAATTTTTGAAAATTTCTTAGAGATTGGGGCAAGTCAGAGTGTGATTACCAAAGAGTAAGTCTTTATTGTACTCTGGAAGGGATGTACACTGGAAGGGATGGGTGAGGTAGGGTAAGTGGGCTTAAGATGGGATAATTTGAATATTTTCCCATCTTTCTGGGGTTCAGGGACTATTTCTAATTATTTGACCTTGTTACTAAGGGATATGAATACTGGTTCAGAGCTGTGAAGTCCTGTAGAGTCTTATATGGTAGGATGTGAGGTCTTGGGATTGATTAATTTGTATCATAGGAATTGCATAAACCAGGAAGGAGATCAGGAAGTCTCCAAGAAATCAAGCATTAGAATTATAGAAATTAGCAAGATTTGATTCATACAGCATTGTACAAAAGTTAAGCAGTTGTATATCTATCTACCAATGAGGAGGGAATGAAGGAAAAGAACTATATCACAGACTTTTAGTGTGCCTCACTATTCTATGTTTAGGAAAGTACATTCACATGAATCCTGTCACACAGAGGATACCGATGGTCAAGTCGCAAGGCAAAGGACATCTATCAAGGTACATGACTCTTGCTCCCTAGTCCTGATACCTCTGCTCAACCTAGGGGAAACAGGAAGCTGAAGGGAAAAGAGGAGTGAAGAGGAGAAATGCATCTCTTCCCCTGTACTAATCTTTAAGGATGACTTGAAGGCAATGAGCAGTCAAATGGAGGTGAAATTGAAGTATGTTTGTTTCTTTTAGTTTTATTCCTTAATTTTCACAAAAAATTTACTGTGTTAAAATATGTTTTAACTCATTTTAAACATAAATGAGTGACGTTAAATACATAATTAAAATTTTAACTGCCTAGGGGTGTTAACTGTTTCTTCTGAATATGTGTCTTAACATATTTGAGAATGCCTTGTGACCAAAGGTGATCATGAAGATTTGGAATTAGTTCAGTATGTCACCACACATAAAAGAAGGGAGAGAGGGTGGAGTCATTTTGGATACTTCCTTCATATAAGAAATGTGCTTTGGTGTGGGTAAAGGATATCTTATCAGGAGTCAGTATAGCTTAGCTCTATTTTTTTTCTAGATTTTTTTTTTACTTCCCTTCTATTCTTTGTTCATAAAACCCCTTTTTGATCAATTGTCATGCTTGATAATTTTCAATGAAACATGAGCTAGAGTGCCTGGGAGAAAAATCAGAGCACTGGGTCACTTCTCATGAATGCTGTATCATTCTGATGATTGCTCAATATTGTATGATTGCGGTGAGCATCACTGAAACAATGGAGAAAGATCTTTTCCAGATATTCCAATAAAACCCAGTATCTGGTGCATGGGGAATGTAACTTAGAGCATGCCTTCAGTCATTGGACCACAGCACCAGGGGCATTCCCTGGGTACTTCCCTGATGGTAATTCTCCATGAGTTGCATCTGTCTTCTAACTTAGCAGTTCCTATATCAGAATTATTATGTTTTCTAGTCAACCACAGCCTAGCGATGGTGCCTTGCTTATGGTTCTCCCTTAGCAGTTATTAATTTATAGCACTTATTTGAATTGAATATTTTTTGACATTTCTCTCAACCCAGTACACCAAAAAAATCACCAGCTGTCCTCTCTTTAGTATGGGTTCTCTTTTTCTTTCTGATATCATTCACCCTCAGATAATTAAAGGTCACATATCTCTGTCCAAAGTAGCTTTAGTATGGACCAGATCCTGACAGACTATGAACTAACTCAAAAAAATCTGTTAAAATTAAGATATAATTTTAAAAACCATAAAATTTACCCGTATTGTGCAGCTGTCACTATTGTATAACCCCAGAACATTTCATCACATCAAAAAAAAAAAAAAAAAAAGTCATGCCCTTTAACAGGGACTTCCCATTTTCCCTGATCTCAGCTTCTGGTAGGTATCCAATAATATATTTTCTTTCTCTGTGAAATTGCCTATTATGGACTTTTCTTATAAATAGGTTCATATAACATATGGTCATTTGCCTCAACTCACTTCTTGTTTCAATTCAGTAATTTAATTAATGTTCTGAATAGTTCACTGATTAATAAAAATCACTAGCAAAAACAATGGTTTATTCTAAAAAGGTTTAAACCAGATAAACGAGGATATTCATTCTAAACATTTAACTAGGGAGTTAAGTCACTATTGTAATTTTGCCTACCCATCTCTGCTAAAATATCAGTTATTCTGATTCATTACTACCTAGAAAGTATAAACAAATACAAATCTATAATCATAAACCATATACTACTCCAGAGAGCTTTAGTCTACAGATAAGAACTCAGCTTATAGAGTCATAATATATTGATTTCAGTTTTGTCCAACCTCCACCACTTTCTATTTGTTTGATTAGAACAAGTTAATTCACCTCATCTCTCTGTTCTTCCATCTGCAAAATAGCTTCAACTCCATAGGACCATTGTGAAATTAAACAGCTTAATGAACATTACAGGCACTGAAGAATGTTTTTCATCTAGCTAAAACTCAAGAGCTGCTATTATTCTGCTTTTATATATAATTATTATAGGCTATATGGATTTTATCCAATATATATTTCAGTAATATCATCTGTTATTATAAGAATGTATTGCTATGGAAATATCATTTGTAGTATACATATTCATTATGTTAGCCAGGCTTATGTAATTTATGGCAGAGACCTTTTCTCACAATTCTTAAGACTGTGTCAAATCTTTAGCGAAGTCAGTTGTTTTCTTCAGAAGAGAGATTGAAATTTTCTAATAGCACACAAGGGATAGGCATTGTTCAGTCATAACTGACAAATACTGCTATAAAGAAGCATCTTAGTATTTACTTTTTAGATGCCAGACTATGGGAAGGCCTGGGCGTGGGGAGAGTTGCTAGTGGCTGACATGATGATGGGGTTCCTCCAGGCATCCTGAGGAGCATTTCTTTACCAACTTGTAGGAAAGCACTTTAGTGTTTCACCAACTGGCAAACTAGATGTCAGCCTAGCTTCATAATTATCATATGAATCATGTTCTTTCTTACTATCCAAAACAAAAATGAAGCAGGAAATAAATATAATTATAAAGCAGCAAATGTCTTTTACATTCTACCCAGTGCCAGGGGGGAATTAAAGCCTATTTTCCTTGAGTGAAGAAAAAAGAAAAAAACTAATGTGGAGCTGTGTTTAGATTTTATATATCTTACATCTATTACATTCCCTGAAAAAAATAAATGGACCAGAACCTGAGTAAATGACCCTGAACTAACCAGTTGTCTCAGTTTGCTCATCTTTATGGTATGTTAGACTAGGTGATAAGTGTAAATCTTTTCATCTCTTTAAACTCTGTTCCTTTTCTTCCTTTAATTACACAGCTCCAGCCTGAACTGTAGCCCAGAGTTCCAGATCTTAACCCCAATCCAAGAATGTAGGAATGCTACAATAAACTCCTTGGTGGAATTGCACCCAACCCACAGAGTGATTCATTTGCCCCTGGAAAGGGTTTTGCTGCTACAAATTTTTGTCCGGAACATTTGAGCCAGCAGTAGTTCAGTCTAGACACAAAGTGGCCAACATGCTTTGAACAAATCTGCTTTTAATGTGCAGAGTGCTCTTGTTTCCAGTTATTATTCTGAGTGATTAAACAAACTGCCAAACTCTTGCTGCAGCAGTCATCATTTATTACTGAGATACTTACTGGGATTTAATAGTACTCCTTTTGAGACAATATCTTGAACCTTATGAATTCAAAAGAAGAGAGAGAGATTTTTGGCACAAATTGATAGAGTTTCAAGATTTCTGTAATAGATACATACACAATCATATTGTTGAGTTGAAAGAAATGTGTTTCCAATAAGCAGTATTTACTGAGGTTTAACAATGATATAATAGTTACCTGTCTATTACATGGTAGTCAAAGCTAAAGAAATGTGTTTTTAATAATCAATTGGCATTTAAAATAACATAACTGCCATATGAAATCCAAACCTAGATGCAACCCACACTTTAGACTTGTTCTTGAGTGTCTCATTCATGAATCAAGGGATCAATGATTGGCCATTGTCAAAAGAATATTATCATCAAAGAGCTAGGATTTTTTATTTCCTTCTCTTCTACTTTTCTCAGCTTTTCTCCTCCCTCTTTTTCTTCCTCTAACTTCTACTTAGCATGCTCTTCATTGCACCTTATTTTATAACAAGTAGAGATTAAATTCTATCTTTGTAAGGAAAATGGATCCTTCCTTTAAACTGGGGTGGAAGAGTACTGTTAGCTCAGTTTATGCCTGGAGAAATAGGTGGAACAAACCTGAGAATAGCAGTGATGTACTTTTGGTGAAAAATCCCTTGGAAATGGCTCTACCTGTGACTTTGCAGTAAGAATTTCAACCAATACCCCAAAACAGATGAATGGATGAAAAAGATGTGGTATATATACACAATGAAATATTATTCATCAATTAAAAATGACAAGCTTGGTGCATTTGAGATAACATGGATAGACCTAGAAGGAGTCATATTAGCAGAAATAAGTCAAAAAGAAAAAGAAGTAAGATGGTTTCACTAATATTTGGGATATAATAGTTAATAATAGTTATAAACAATAATAATTAATAATAAATAATTAATAATAGTTATAAACAAAAAGCCAAGAGAAAAAGTCAAAACAAGCTAACAACCAAACTAAAGCATGCAGTTGGAGGTGGGAGGGAAGGGTGAGAACAGTCAGGGAGGGGAGGTGGTAGAAGAACACTGGGGTGAATACAAAGATGTGAATATATGAATATATGTATAATTATTTGTTTTAAAGTAATGAAAACAAATATAAAAAAAATTTCAACCAATCTCACCCCCCTGGACCACCTTTAAAGCCAATCTTCTCACGTTGCCACAGATATCGTCTCTTTCATCTATGCATTTGACAAATAGTTATAATGTCCCTCTTGTATGCAAAATTGCTCTATGAGGTACTAGACCCACAAAATAAAAAGGAACTCTGTCAGAATGAGAAGAGTGACAGAACTACTCCTAATGACATGACTGTATAGTAAAGCTAAGCTCCCCATCCAAATAAATTCAAGGGACGTGATTACCCACTATGAACTCAGTAACCTCCTGTAGAAAACTTGGTCAGAGGATGCAGTATGAGACCATTCATATAATGATAATAGTGCAGATAGTAGGCACATTCTTCTCCTACGCCTTGTGTATAAAGTGCTCACCCCACACAATCTCTGCTTGCAGAGACTTTCTGTTGTTGTGCATGCATCATCTTTCTGCCTAGAAAATTCCTCTGTTAGCCCTTTCCATAGCAGTGTCCTTACCCAGCTTTGACAGACTCTTATCCTCTCATATCAGCCGTATTTTCCTACAATACTGAGTTTCCTCTATACAGATCTTGTTGATGTAAGAGTTTGTGTCTCTCTTCTCTAGTACTATGTTTCTTGAAGAGCAGGAGCTGATTCCAGCCCCATTAACTACTTAGCCCTAAGGGAAGTAGAACACCTGACAGGAGTGAGCACTTAATTCTCATTGGTTCAATGAATGACTTTACAAACCTGTCACACCATTTAGACTTCGGAGCAATTAGCTACCCAGGCAACCATTGGTTGAGGCTTCAGAGAACTGAGACAACTCTCTCTTCATGAACAAATAGCACGATGGCATGGAAGGCTGGGTGTGACATCTATGACTTAGTGTCCCATATAGGTTTGCTCTGCTGCGTGCTCAGCCACCACTTTCTCTGCAGAGGACACTCAGATGGCTCGGCAGGATCCCTGGACTTGACACTGAACATTGCTTGTTCTCCACACCAATTGAACCCTAACAGTGAGTGCTGACACCAGAGTCTCCAGGCAGACATGGCCTGACCTGGCCCCTCTGCCTGTAGTTAACTCCAGCCTCCCAGGCCCAGAGAGCTAAGCAGATAAATGGAGGAAGCACATGGCAGGAGGTATGCTCCTGTGATGCCAAAGCCTCTTAGGAATGAGAGCTCATTAAGAGCATGTGGCTCAGCTCCCTACCTCTGCCAAGTGTCAGCCTTCATTAAAGGGCTCAGGGGAAGATCAGTTGCAGAGCATGGTGAGTCTGGGCCGAGGCAGGAGTTCCCTCCCAACGCTCAAGAGGGTTTGGTTAGCAGTTCTGCAGAGATTGGCAACTGTGGTTGAACTTGTCAAACTGTGAGCTTTCTGCAGGATTTATCATCCCAACACGTGCACATTTTGAAAAGCAGGGATCTGTTGGGAATTGCTCATTCCTCAGCGGAGCCTTCTGATTCTACCTCCCACCACTACCTAGCCTGCCCTCCCCCTTTCTTTGCTCCCCTTTGGAATTCCAAGAACCTCCTCTTAGGAAGTATTCTTTGCTGCCTAAGATTAGTGTTTTTTGGAGGTTTATTCCAGCGATAAGAATACACTGTGCAGTCTATTTATAAAAGAAGACTTATTTTTAAAGGCCCAGTGGGAAACATTGATACATCAATATTAACTCACTTTGATCTGAGCTTAATTAAAAATTAAGACATTAGCATTTCAGTTTTACCTGAGGAGAACTGATACTCAGAGATTAAACAATTCCTCCAAGGTCACACAGCTGAGAAGTAAAAACGCAAAATTTCTGGTCTAGTCCACCTCAGTGCAGCTCTCTGGGTAATTTTCCTCTAAAACATGTCCCACAGACAGAAATTGAAACATTGCTTTATAGTTTGGAAAATGCTCCTTTTAAACCTGAAAGAAAATACTAGCATACTTACAGATAAACTGTGAGACTAAGTGCATGAACAGTCATACATAGCATGCTTAAATGTAGCTTACACAATGAAGTCTAGAAAACACTCAGAGATATTTTAAATATTTCAAAAGGTGTCCCCAAGGATGAATTCTTTGCAAATACACACTCATGTTTCTCTTGAAAAGGGACCACAATTTTGTAAGGTGATATTTAAAAGGAAGTGCTATATAATTTGTACATGATTAACACTGTTTTACAGTGTTTTAAAATGATTCCTTGCTATTTTAAGCTTTTATGAAAAGTAGTTCCATTTTCATTATTTTTATTAATATACATAGTAACAATTTAATCTGAACGCTGCTAATTTGAAATTCATGACCACTCAAACATAGATTCTTACTTTTGTTTGGCTACAAGAGAAAACATATAGGCAAATGGTAAACATCAACTTGAAGTGTTTGATATACTTAAGGAAATTCTTATCTTAGTCTCTTTAGAACCAGACACTTCTATGGTATTACTTATTTATTCATTAAGGCCCATCCCCAAAGGTTTCTTCTACATGCCAACAGTTATTGGCTTAAGTGAAGTAGGGTCTAGTTTTGAAGGTAATAGTTACAATTCACTTCCTTTCAACTTCATTTGTAAAACTTGTCTGGCAAGCTACAAGTCTAGATCCAATGATCTAATAACAGAAAGAACACAATCTGCAGTCAGACAAACGTCAGTTGAATTACGGCCACTTCTTACCTGATTGTCCTTGAAAAATGACTCCAGCCTTGTCAGTATCATCATAATCCAAGTTTTTGAGGCATTTGGTGTTATCATAATTTTTCTGGAACAAGTGTAATCAGAGATTGGTCTGAGCAAGCCAGATAGATGGTTATTCAACAAAGCATTAGTGCCTTTCAAATTTACAGTCATTGACTTATCTTGCTGGTTGGAATATGGTGCTTTGTTTCATTGTTTCCATCTTTGCCTCCAACTGTAAGGAATCAAATCTCCTATCCAAACCCTATGACATTGTCTTGACTGAGTCACATTCACTTGTAGGAATATTCTTACAATTGTGAAGTCACATGTTCATGTATAGAAAATTCTAAAGTCAAATGTAATTTTTTAAATATATATTTCAAAACATTTTCTTTCTCTGACATTAGACATGACTTTGGACCCTTGGGACCAACAGAGAAGGGTATATTTCACTCTTCCCACTCTTCCATTTCTCCTTTTTATTTTTTTTTAATTTCTGTATTTCCTCCAGTGTCAGTATAGGGAGAAGAGGGATGTCAGAAAGAGGGTCATGTCTTATCCACCCATTGCTTCTTTGGACAATGCAACTACTGTACATTACATACTTTATCAAAACTCTGTGCTAATTGTGGCTTTAATTTGCATTCCCTATAATGGACCAATGTTGGGTCTATTTTTATTTATAGTTGTCTTCTGTGGCTATCTGTTTATATCCTTGGTTCGTGTATCTTTTCTTGACTTATATAATATCATTTTCTTTCACTGTTTTAAAATAAAAATTAAAAAACACACCCATGCTTCGAACTGGTGATGGTTAACCTTTTAGAACATTTTATTTACCTTTTTTTAGAAGAACTAAAATATTACAGATAAAAAGTATGCAGATAATATAAAGTACAATTTATGACCATAGTAGTCACAGTCTCTACATAGTATATTATTTGTTTCTTAAATTTATATAAATGACAAAATATTCTGTAATTTGCTTTTTCATGAAACAAAATATTTAAAAAATATTTTTATTATATATATTAAAATTTTTAAACTCCCTTTTAATTGCTACATAATGTTTCACATGTGCATACAATTGCCAAGAAAACCTTCTAACTGCCATGTATTATCCTGTTTGATGCTAACATTCTTGCTCTGTCTCTCATATTTATATACAAGTATTCCTTGAGCATCATTATTAAGAGTGGACTCTCAGTGATAAAATAGATGTGTTTTAATTTTGCAAGCTACTAGCAAAATGCTTTCTGCATGTCTGTGAAAATTCTTTATACTCTTGCCAGTGAGGTATGGTACAACCGATGTCTTGTTAGTATGTGATATTGCCAAATATTTAAATTTTTACCAATCTGAGAATGAAATTTAAGGTGTTTAATATGTAATTGCCTGGTTTCATTTCTGTCTCATTGTCTGTTCAGTTAATTATATTGGTTAATAATAAGTGTGATCAACGTTTGTTATACTTAATGGCCACCTTTCCCCTTTCATTCGTAAATTTCTCATGTGTATCCCTTGCCCATTTTTCTTTTGTGTTTTGATAAATGTACATTTACTGAGGAAATTAGCCCTATTATATACTACTTTCTATATTTTTAAGCTCTTGTGTTTTGGATACTTACAAAATGTTAGCTTTTTGTGTAGCTATGATCAGTCCTTTCCTTTATTTTCCTAGTGATTTTTACCTTGTTATGTTCAGATGCATGAATAGAGACTAATATGGCTACAAAGCATTTTTCAGATGAAGAAAAAAATTTTATTATAGATTATAAACTGTAGAACTTTCATATTCTTAACTGGAACAGGAGCAAAATTTTATGTGAAAGGTAATACAGTGGGAAGAAAAAAAATATCTTAATTTTGAACAACACATGTAGTTTTATCTTGTCTGGTATAAGGCAGCATTCCATGAGTACAATTATTTGCCTAGTTCATCCTTTTCAGGTATCAGAGCAGTTCCAGGTACATAAACTCTAAAATTAGTCTTCTTGTGATTATTTATTGATGGATTTATGTCAAACACAACAAAATATTTTTTCAGAGAAATGTGATATGATGCCATAAGATTCTAGTAGCTCATTCTAGTTAGTGCATTGATATCCAGCAAAATAAGATTCATCCAGGATTGATCTGCCCAGATGACCACAAAAATAAAAGTGAAATGGTCATATAGACAAATGACAAACATAAACACAATCAGCCTCTTCTTAAAAAGGACACTTGAAGTTCCTGGGTTAGCAAAGTGAACCTTTCTGATATTACGCAGAGACATTCTCTGACTGACATTTCCTGTGTGTAAATTCTGCTCCATCTGTAATTGTTGGGATTGATTATTTAAGAGCTGGCTGGCCGGATGCTGCGCTTTTCTGGATCTGGCATATGTCCTAGTCCCTGCCTCCCAAGACACTATGTGTCATGCAGCATGTGGTGCTCTTCTCTGTCCTTCTAGGACAAGCTACCTGGAAAGAAACCTTTTGGAAACATATGTGCATTGGGGTGGTACCTGGTATGGAAAAAAAACTATAATCAGGTCCTGGGGCCTCTATGGATAAAAATTGCAAGTAAATTATATGCTTTCCTGAGCAACTGAGACAAAAATTTCTTTCTCATTTCAGAAAGAAATGAGACAAAAATTTTTAGCCATAGTTACTAAATATTAAAATTGCTCCAAATTTAAGTCATTAAATACCCCCATCACTGGAGGCACTCTGTGAGACCTCAGTTAAAAATCAAGCTCCAGGTTCAGTGGGAACCTTCAGCAGTACCAGAATAACTGCCACTAATCAGCTTTAGGGCTTTATACTAATTTTCTAGCAACCTCATTATCTTATATCCACTGATTCTTGAAATGAAGGCTATTTTCAGTTTTCCCTGTGACTAGTGGAATAATGTAATCACATATCTTCATGAAGTTTATGTGTTGGTAAAAGCCCTCTCATCTTTATGTATTGGAGGGACAGAACACTTTGGAGCAGACACTGCTTCAGGTGCTGAAATGTGGGCCAAATGCTTTTTGTACAATTTGTTGTTGCATCTTTAGGACAGCTCCAAGGTTTTGATGTTATTGTCCCCTGTTTTCACAGATCAGGCTACTGTGATGCAGACAGGTCACAGTTACTCAGTCTGTATTCAGATCCCTGTTCATTGGCTAATAAACCACTTCTTTTTTACTTTCCTACTCTTACTGCATCTGCTTGCCTTCAATGAACAAAAATTAAAAAAAAAATTTACTCTCTCAGCCAAGGCCTATTATCTCTCTAGGCCTGTTTCATAGTGTGTAAAATGAGGGATTCACTAAATAACTATAAGCATTCTTTTTATTTCATGAATCTTCCCATTTCATAAAAGAGAAATATAAATGTCAGGGTTTCCAGTTCAGTAATCAAGATGAAACAATGTCTTCCAAAAAAAAAAAAAAATACTAAGGGTATAATTTTGTTTCATATTAAATAAACTTTCCTATTAAAAAATTTTATCATATACAAAATTACTGAAACATTTACAGTGTGACTTTCACTTCTGTCAGCAGCAATGATCTTTTAAAATTTATAGGTTTGTAATCCAATCAGGCATGTTTTTCCTTCAGTGTTTGTTAGTTTTGTCATGTATTTAGACCAAAATGCCAAATAATAAATTGGCATTTCAGTAGCAACTAAATTGATAAAAATTCAGGAATTAAATTAATGAGAAATGTGTGGGTTGTAAAACTACAGGCAGAGAAGAAACATTTAATAGGTACATCAAATGATTTCCTCAGGGGAAAAAAAGGTTTACTATAAAGTGGTAGATTCTCTTTGAATTAATATAAACTTGATGCAATATCAATTAAAAATTGAACATGGTTTTTTAGGGGAAACTTTTTGTCACAATTTTAGTATTTACTTGTTGGAAGAAAATCAGAAGAGGCAAAAACTTTCTTAGATGGAAATAAATGGGCTAGTGGACAGATTCTTTTCAGACTCCCAGTTACATATTTCATTTTGGCTCTTAAATTTTCACACAAAATTTTTATTAAAAAAGAGAATAGATGTTTTAGCTCAGTATCTCAGTATGTCAACTTAGCCTTTTAAAAATTTAAATGGTGTATCAATAAATATAGTCATGTGTTGTTTAGAATGAAAAAGGATGAGACTAAGTCTCTTAAAATAGGAGGTGAAGACTGTCTTGTCATTTATTGCCTATCTTATTCCAACACCAACATTAGATGTATGTAGTTATAGTGTTACATGGTAGGGAGACATGCCACTTAGGGTGGAGTTCAAATGTGAGCCTATAGCTCAGAGAGATTGGAAACTCTGCTTCCAAATATTCTCAGGTTTCTTATTCCATATCACATTTTATCATCCCTCATCCTTTTGTGTGTCTACATACTAGATGCACAAAGGGACTAAGAAGAGAAAGTGTTCATGGACTCACAGTCCAAAAAAAATGGCTCCTGAAAAATTGTTGTTTTATATCACATTCACCAAAACTGATTCATATTTTACAGCTAGCTGGCAAAGAAGACTGAATTTTTACCTAATTCTGAGGAGCCTGATGACCAGCTAAAATTCTACTGTCATGAAGGAATGGAGATTGGGAGATAGCCAGCAAATGTCTACCACAAAGGAAGGGAAAGCGAATTAAAAGAAGGAGATCAGAGTAGATAGTATAGTTTGGGATTTGAGAACATCTTTGTGAAATCTCTGAAATAGCATAGATGGGGTATTGACTTCCGTGGCCACGCTGTGCAATCATGAAAGAACCCCCAATCACCTAATCCGCTACCACCTGAAGTCACAATGTCTGGTAGTATTAGTTTATGTTATTACAGAACCTAACCAATACAACTTTATGAAAAAAGGTTCTTATTTCAGAAAACTTCAAAAATGTTAGCAAAATAATGATTGAAGTCATGAACCCATGCTCCATAGAATATTTCAGTATGTTTTCAAACAAAAAAATTAATAATATTGTTTGGAGCAATGACCATTATTATAAACTGAGAAATATCCCCAAATAATTAAATATATTAAATATTTTTCTCAATCATTACATTTATAGTGTTTGCATAGCATGTTACCAACCTTTACTTTACCTATACCTAATTGTTGAATTACTACATAGGTGGAGTTTTGACAAAGCAGGTAAAACATAGCTTGGGTCCCTCTGATCTAAGGACAATGTATCTAAATATCAAAATCAAACAAACAACTCTTCAGCCACCACAGAACCCATTTAACTTATGCCTCCTTCCCTATTTTGCCTATTTTTCTCCATATCAGTTGTCCTCATAAACTGTTAATCCCAGTTGCTCATTTGACTTTGAAGGATCCCCCCACCCCAACCCCTTTCCCTTTAATCAGTGCATCTAAAGGAAACCACAAGTAACTATGACTCTCAGGTATCAAAAGCTGTCTCCCAGGTCTGTGACAGGTTGAATTGAATGTGTACAAAAGGGATGCAGACTGATGCACAGGCAGGTCTGGTTCCCAGATGGCTTACCCACTCTTATTTTGTCTTTCAATTGAGTAGGCCTGCAACAATCAGAATAGTTCACATAAACATCGAGTGTTCTGGCTTCTTTTAAAGCATCAGGAGATGTGACAGTTCCGACATACCCCCCCCATACGTACATTCATGTACCCATCATAGCAATGAGTAGCACCTGAGATATGACTGTCCCCTGTATAGCACACACTCTAGCTTGACTCAAACCTCCTTTCTGTATTAGCTCTTGCATTCTGAAACCAAGTGTCAGCCACCTATATAAACACATATGGAATGTTCATCTTCTCACTAAAGGGAGAACCTTCTTTTTGGCCATGTTGCTATCAAAATTGAGAAGATGAAAGATAAACTAAGAGGAACTCATGGTTCAATAAATAGGTGAACAAGTAAATTGCTTTGTGGCAATTCAAGGTTCTTAAATAATTTCCTATCACATCAGCCCTCCTGTGCTATAACCTTCTTGATCCTGGTGGATATTTGAGTTTAAGACCTGTCATACACAACTGACTCCTGATACTTAGTCAATGAAAACACTTGAGTTTTCATCGAGGTGGGGAAATCATAGGTACTATTCCATTCTCCATCTTAGAGCTCTGTCTCTGAGTGATTGTCTCCTATCTCTAGTGATAGAGATCATCCCATTCATTCTCAGTGTCTGGAAGCTTTGCTGCCAATACTATGTCCATCTGTTTTTCACATCTACTCTTTTTCCAATAGATCTCAATAGCTATAAAGAGAATTTTTATTGCCTTTAGTTACTGCTGGTTCTTTCTTTTCTGCCCACATACTAACACAGATAGTGTGTGGTCCTTGCCTCAAGTTCTGTATCAGCCATGCCTTCTCCAGCCAACTTTGAGTCATGCAGTATGGGATCCTTTTCAGCAATTTCCCTGATAATTCTCTCATCACAGTGGTCAATGGCCTCCTTATAACCTCTTCCAGTTACTTTGGTTTCATTGAACTTGCTGGGTCTCTTAGCAACATTGATTTTCCATGCTTTCTTGAGACTGGGCCTTGACTTCTATAATATACTCCACAAGCTTTTCTACCTTCTAACTACAAGTGAATAACTTACTTTATTTTTCTCTCTAGACTGTGCATTAAAATTTTCTCTTTTGAACACTTCAGATATTTATGGGTTTTGTTATTCCATGGATTCTTTTTTTAGGATTTACTTAAAATAAGACATTGTCACCCCCGCCAATCTGCCCCCTTTGAGCAGATTGGCATCTTTGAGCATGTCTGCCATTTTCTCCTCAAGAAGGAGTGATACAACCTTAGGTTTGGGATGTTGCCCCCAATCTTGCTCTGGTTTTTTTATCTTGCATTCTCATGCTTTGATTTACTGCCTCCAAAGTACCTCCTTATCCTGAGATGTGGTATGTTCTTGTGAAAATATTGCATTTCCACTCATTGGTTTTTCATTTATTGGTTAATATCACTACACAGCCAGCTGCACTGGATTCTTTTCTGTTACATTTAATAGACTTAGTCATTCACTAGAGTAAAGCCATTTGTTATAATTCTTTTTTGTACATTAGATCAATAATGATGATGCCTCTTATTATTGATATAGGTAACTTGTATCACTTTTTTTATCCTTAGTGTAACTAGAGAGTTATTATTCTTAGGGATCTTTTCAAAGAAGCGGCTGTTGGTTTCGTTTATTTTTTTATTTTCCTGTTTTCAGTTTTATTGATTATTGAGCTAATCTTTAATATTTCTCTCTTTTTTTATTTTAGGTATAAAGTACTCTTCCTTAGGTGATTGAATTTGTATCTTTCTTCTTTCCTACATAGGCACGTAATGCTGAATTTCCCTGTAAGCGATGCTTTTGCTCTGCCATCCAAGGCTTAAGTTTTATTCAATTCAAAATATTTTAAATTTCCCTTGAAAAATAGTCTTTTTTGTATGTAGAAGTGAGTTGTTTAACCTTCAAAATTCTCCCTTTCTCCTTGCATTTCTGTTTAAATTTTTCATGATCTGATAGCATACTTACTTGATTTTCATTCTTTTAAATTTGTTAAAATATGCTGCATTAGAATTTGGTTTATTTTGATGAATATGCCAAATAAGGTAGAGATGAACTTATGTTTTGCTATTGTTGAATGGGATATTCCATAAATGTCGATCAGAACTAAGTTCTCACTAGTGCTTTTAGGTTAGCTATATTAGCTTTATGCTTTCTCATTTTCCATTTCCTTATTTTATCTATCAATTAAGGATAGGAATGTATTGAAGGCTCCAACTTTAATAGTAATTATCTGTTTTCCCTTGCATTTTTTGCCTCATGTTTTAATGCTTTTGTTCAATGTGTACACATTTAGGATTGATATGTCTTCTTGCAGAATTAACTCTTTATCCTGATAATTCTCCTTGACCTGAAATCTGCTTTTTGTTGCTATTACTATAACTACCCCAGGTTTCTTTTGATTTATATTAACATTGATTTTTAAAAATTTATTTATTTTTAATTATATAAAGATTTATTTACATTTCTTTTTTTCCTTGCTCTTTTGGTATTCTTCCACACTTCTCTTCCCTCTTACCTCCTCCCCCCCCCATCACTCCATTTCTTTCACTGCCAGTTATTAGTCAATTTTTAGTTCATTAGATTCTTCCTTTTCTTACCTGGAGCAGTGTCCTTTTGCCAGGTGTAGACGTGTTTTGCTGGGACACAGTGACCTGTACTTAGTTTTCCAGATCTTTCTTTGTTATGGAAAGTCAGTTCATGCATATTTGTATCCTATCAATGCCTCCTCCTTTTAATTGGTGGTCTTCTCAGATCCAGTTTCTGTCACATTTTGCTTCTTCTTTGCTTTATATTTCAGTCTCTGGTATTGGGAGCATTTTCTCCTAGTCCATGTCCACATACAAAGTTTTTGATCAGCATAGGCACTGGTGGATGGTTGCCCATCTCTGAGGCTTTCCTCTCCCTGTGAAATGGGTGGGTGTCTAGGTTGCACTGATGGCATCTCTGAACTGGAAATTCCATTCCCATCTGTGGGAATCTCATGGGTGTATTTCTGAGACAGTTTATCACTGCAGTTGGTCTCACAGTCCTGTATCCCCTCGATCGGACAAGTTTGTTTGTCCTGGGCCTTAGTTCTTTCTCCTCACCTCCATCTTCATGTGTATCTGCCACTGTTTTAGTGATTTTTTGTTTTGTTTGTTTGTTTTGAGACTAGGTCTCTCTATTTTTGCCTGTGGAACCACAGGCTCTCGTTACCCAAGTTACCACAGACTCAAGCAATCCCCAGCCTCAGCTTCTCAGGTAGCTGGGATTACAGGCACGTACCACCACGCCCAACTATTTTTTTGGAACTAGGTCTCACATGGACCCCAGGCGGGACGAGAACCATGATCCCTAGCCCCAGCCACTTCATAGGCTGAAGCTTACAGGCACGGGCCACCGTGCCCAGCCCTGATTTAGTGATTTTGTTATTCCTGGTGAGGATTCACTGGATTTGGAGCAATCCAGAAGTGGTAATAATTACCTCCCTTCCCCTAGCCCCATTCCCATCTTACCCCCCAGCCCCCAAACCCACTCCCCTACCCCGCCACCCTAGTTGCACGATGTGCCTGGCTACCCCCTTCTCGTGCCAGTGGGGTCTGCAAGGGGAAGGCAGAGCGTCCAGGGGTATGGTTTGCCTGGGCCCTGAGGGAACCAGGTGAAAATGGGGCTCTCTGACCCCTTGGTTCTAACCCATCACTTAAGATGGTCTGGGTCCCCTGAAAACCACTCCCCACCCATTCTGAGATGCGATGGGGAGTCCACCAACCTGTTGCTCCCATGCCAGTGGGGTCAGCAAGGGGAAGGCAGAGCCTCCAGGGGTATTACGTGGCCTGACCCCTGAGGGAACCAATTGAAAACCAGCATGGATATTTTTAATCCACTTATATTTTATCTATGTTTCTTTATCTTTAAGTGGGTTTCATCTAAATAACATATAGTTGGGTCTTGTATTTTATCTACTTTGACAGTCTCTGTCTTTCCAGTAGTATGTTAAATCATTCCCATTTAAGATAATTATTAAAATAGATTAATATCTGCCATGGCTGCTTTCTCTTCATTGTATTTGTCCCTTTTTTCATTTCTATTTTAATCCTTTTTATATCTTCTTTGGTTTTAATAGAATATTTTATGATACTATTGATTTCCTCTCAACATATAAGCTATATTTATTTAAAAAATTAATGGTTACCCTAGAATTAAAAATACATATATATTTAACTAATATATATAGGTGAACTTAGACTAGTTAAATACATATATATAACTATATATAACTATATATAACTATATATAAGTATATATAACTATATTTATATGTTTAACTAGTTCATCTTCAAGTAGCATTCTAGTATTAGTATTTCATTTTTATTTCAGGTACTTTATGGCAAAGTGTTAGTTCCCCCTCCTTATCACTTTATTTTTATTATTTTCACTTATTCATAAGCTGTAGTTACTAACCATATTATTTCATTAATATTGCATTATTTAAAAGTAGTTGTTATTTCTCAGATCAGATCAGTTAAGAAGAAAATATTTCATTTTTCCTTTATCTGATCTTTCATGTTCTTTCAGTCTCTCAATAGAGACTTTCCAACTTGTGTCATTTGCTTCTGCTTGAAGTAGAAGCTGTTGACATTTTTCCACAGGGATTGGTTTGCTGGTGATGAATATTCTCAGTTTTTGTTTGTCAGAAGTCTTCAAGGATAGTTTTGCTGGATTTAGAATTTATAGACTTTTTTTGGTTTATTTAAAAGCTTTAACTTTTTTACTCCATTCTCTTCTTGTTTGCATGATTTCTAACAGTAAGTTCACTCTAATTCTTCTCTGTGTTCCTCTGTAGAAAGTGTCCCACCCCCAGCTTATTTCCAAACTTTCAATTTGTCTTTCATTTTCTGCAATTTGAGTGATATACTTGAGAACAATTAGGTGCCAGTACTGTGATATTTATCATTTTTGGTGTTCTTTGAGTTACCTGGATCTATGATTTGTTGGCTGTCAGTATTACTGGAAAATTCTTGGTTATTGTTACTACAAATAAATTTCTGCTCCAATCCTGTTTCTTCTAAGTTTGCACTCATTACATGTCTTGCAACTTAATTGTCCCACAGTTTTTGTATATTCTGTCTTTTTTGTTTGTTTTTTACTTTCTCAAAAAATGTTCAGCTTAGGATGTTTCAAGTAACAACTTAATACTCACAGATTCTTTCCTGTGCTGTATCCAAGCTCCAGAAGAGTCTGTCACAAGGCATTCTTCACTCTAACTGTAGCTCGAATCTCAAACATTACCTTTCTCCACTTTTTTTCCATCTCCCTGCTTACTCAACCCACTGTTCTTACATTATTCTTTTTTGCTAGAGCCCTTGACATATTCATCACAAGCATTTTAAATTCCAACTTCTGTTTCTCTGTCTTAGTCTGGTTCTGATGCTTATGTTGTATCTTCACATCGTTTTATTCTTGATTTTAGCTTTCTTTGAAATTTTTTGCTAAACATCAGACATGATAAACAGAGGTAGTTGAAACTCAGATAAGTAGATTTTAATGAGATTTTTTAAGTTAATCTGGCTAGATAATGAGCTGTTTAATGATTGTTGTAGCTGTGGTGCCAGGTGTTTTAATTCTCTCTGGCATCCTTGTTTTTGTTTCCATGTTGATTTGGAGCTTTCCTAAGGACTCCTGTTTAGATAAAATATGTTTCTTATAGACCGTTCAGCTGTGATTCACTGTTGCTACACTAAAACCCTATTTATGTGGTATCAGAGTGGGTGAAGGAAAGTGCTCTATGAGATTATGATGAAATTTCATCCTTTTGGTGTGCCTGTGTCCCTGGATTCTGACCTTTAGTGTTACAATTGAGTCACTCTTAGTTTCTTCTCTATACCTTCAGAGAGGCAAAATATAGAAGGATAGAGTAGCAAAAATATTCATTCTGGGAATGGATAAAGCTCTGGTAGGGTTTTTTCCCCTTGAGATTAGGTGCTTGTGGGACTACTCTGGGCAAATTTCATAATGGTCAGTCTTTTCTTGTCCCTGACTGGGACCCAACTAACTCATTCTCTCTCCTTCCTCCCTCTCTCTCTACCAGTTAGTAACTGAAGCACCTTATATCAGCTATGACTCTCAGAATGTGTCTATAGATTTTGAGGTTTGCTCTATAATCTCAGTTCCCCCAAAAGTCAGCAGTTTTTACTTTGTCCACATTTTTCTTGTTGTAAGTATAGCAGTAAAAACATTCAAGCTCTTTCTGTGTCAGAGCTGAAACTAAAAGCTTGATTTCTTTTGAATCACTCCATTGTATTCCATAGAATTCTAATTTATGCCTGAATCATTTTTTATCCAGAGCTTTCCAGGAGCCTCCTAACTGAACATTATACCACATCTCTTTTATTTTTACCAACATCCAAAGAATTCCATTATGTCATTGCCTTGCTCATCTGCTACCAATGACTACTGGTTGCTTACTTACACAAATCAAAAGTTTTTATCTTGACATTCCAAGCTGCTGCAGTCTTTGCCAATATTTTTTCTTTGACTACTTTCCAACAAGAAACTGATGATTCAGGCCAGAGATGTCGTCTCACTGTCCCTACAAATATTGGCTATGCTCTTTGATGCTTGGAATGTTCAATAAACTGTTAAATACATTCACCCCTTTCTTTTACCTATTGATCAAGTCCCTTATTTTCCTCCAAAAGCATTCTCCTACCACCCCCTGTGCCACTTATTTCACCATGATAGACCAATGTACCTAGAGGACTCCTTCTGATTCATTGAATAGATGAAGAAACTGATGGACTGGGTGAAGGGGACACACATCTAGTTAATGTCATACCTAAGCTTCAAACCCACCTCCTTCCTCCACTTTTTTGAAAAGGCTTTTGGAATATATCCCCTAAGATTCTTACTTAGTAGGTGATAGCTGAAGCTATCATTTTAAATGAAGGACTCTGATGCTGGTGACTCAGGATTTTATTTTGACAAATCACCATCATAAAGTATAATTGTAGTATTTTGGAGGTCAGCATCCTGGGGCATCTGGATAATGTACCTGTAAAAGCAGAGAGAGAAGTTTACAATTGCCACTGTTAAATTTGTCCAGAAAATTAAAAGGCCACTGATTTAAATTTTAGGTCTTTAACTATAAATTCTCAACTTCCTTAAACACACACACTGTTAGGTATCAGAGAAGTTGATAAATTTTTCAGTGTAATTCAGTATCATCACTTAAAAAATTCAATGTCACTATTAATAAACAAACTAATTCCTACTCAATCTTCCATTTAGGGAGAGGTGACATATATGCTCATTGAGAAATTTGAGGAGACACTGAAAAATATAAAAACAGGAGTTACTTAATTCAGATTAATCTAGGCACTGTGGCTCCTTCCATGGGTTATATCATGGAGATGTATACATATATATAATTAAGTTCTATGTACTAAATTATATATTATTATAGATATTAATATATTAATATAAAGGTATTAAATGATATCATTTAATTCTTACAACATGATGGTTTAGATTTTTTTAAATTTCCATTTATCAAGGAAATGCAAGTTTAAACTACCATGTCAGGATTTTAATTCTACAGTCAGATTCTGAAGTCTATGTATGTCCTTAAACTCTTGTCTCTTTTTTATGAAAATTTTCTAATTCCTAATTAGGGGAGCAATAACTAGACTGTTAGTACTTTGTGCAGTTCCTTCCCATCCCTTAAAAGTCATATGAGTATTATATTGAAAGTCTAGTCTTTGAAGACAAAAAAATAAGTTTCATTCAATTTATGGCATTTATATGAACCTTCTCAGTTTGAGTTCATTTTTAAGTTTTCTCTGAATCTCAGTCCCCCTATTTATAAAATAGTGAAAATATTTAACTTTGAGAAGTACTTAATAAGATAATGATTGTGACATTGTACCAATCATTTAACATTGTTTCTCACTGATATATTGAGCATATATAATGCCCAGTAAATGAGCATTATAAATTACAATTTATAAATTATAAAGTATATTTATAAATTACAAAAATATGTAATTTAAATTTTATGTATTTAAATTTTGGATTCATGTTGAAAGTGTAGTTTTGTATGTTCCTTGTTTTGCTTACAATTCAGATCTAGTCTAGCGATGTTTCCAAATGTCTGCACTTCATACACACTGTCTAAGAAAATCGATTCCGCCTATAAAACCTGATATTTAGATAGCCATGATTCATCATGTGTGACTTTCTATTCTTCCATCCCTTTACCCCAGATTAAAACTGGAGAAGGAGCCAGATCAAAGAGAGACAATCCAGCAGTTGACCTGTTGCCTACAACCCAGTTTCAAGAGATAAGCTTTTTGAAAAGACAACTGAGAAGTGCTAAGAAACCTGATCAGTTGACAATTGGTTCAGTGAGAGAACAAAAATAAAGTGAGACCTGGAAAATCTTAAGGAGTTACTACTAAAGTAAAAAGGGAGGTGGGAAAGCCAAAGATATTGAAGAATGAGGAGAGATAGCGGTAGAAATGAGAGAGATAGACCCAAGACTAGAAATTCCTTAATTCATTTATTTCTGGAAATATCTGAGGGGATTTCTCATTATGATTTTCAAGTTAAGTTGCAACAATACATGCTCAGAAGTAACTAATAAATGAGTAACTAAAAGGGTGGGTCTTTATCACTTAAAAGTTATACATTAAATATACATGGTATGGTATAGATTGAATGACTGATGGGACAAAATATGAATACCTGAAGCAGGTGCCATTTTTATGCAATGGAGAAGGGACATTTTTTGCCCATAAATTGTACAGAAATGATTGAGTCACCAATTGGAGAATTAGCCAAATTCAGTTTCATTGCTTTTTATAAGCCTAAATTACAGAAGAATTAATAATTTACATTTAGAAAAGAAAACTATATAAATTTAAATATAAATTTAAACCATATAAATTTAAATATAAATAGAAAAGAAAACCATATGAAAAGATATGATTGTTTCTATAACCTTAAGTGAATGAGGAATTTTCTAAGGACGGTATTGGTGGTGTTGGTCTTGAAGGAGAATAGAGTTGATTTGACTACAAAAACTTTAAATATTAACCTGCATGAAATGTGTATTTAATAAGAGACTAACTGAAAATTGGGAAAGTGTTGCAACATGTATAAATAACAAAAAATTAAACGTCAATGTATCAAGACTCAAAAAATACTGGAAAATGGGAAAGGAATACTATGTATACAGTGTGATTCACTGTTGTGATAATAACATTTATATGTATACTTAACCATACTTGTTTTTTTAAAAAAAGATTATTTTGTAAAAGAAAGAAAAGCATTTTATAGATAATTGAAAATAATTCAAGAGATTTACCTCAAATTGTAAAGTGTATAAAAGGATAGTGAATGACTCTTACTTCTTTTTTTTAATCTCATTTGTATCTTCCAAAGTTTAGTAATAAACAAATTTTACTTCTTTAACCAGAAAAAAATGTTAAACATATAGTTATGAAGAGTGGCTCAGTCACTCCCTAATTTTGTATGTTCTGTCTGGTTTTATCAAGGTGCTTTGATTAGAGGGCGAATAAAACTTTTGGAAGGCTCACTGAAAACCCTCACAGTACTGTTCTTTTGCCTCTAGGTTCTAATATATGACACAGGGAAGACCATTGTAAGAACTGGGCTTGCTGGCCCAGCCTGACTCCAAAAGTCATGTTTTAGGGACCAGAGTACAATGAAGAAAGGAGGGAAAATAGCCATAGGCTCTATCACAATAAAGCAAGAGCATGACTGGGAGAACTTTCCAGGGCGTTTCCAACTTGACATTTCCTTCCTTGACCTTTTCACTTCTCACTTTTCCTCACATGCACTGATTTAGAGCTAGATTTAGAATAAGATCTTAAAGACTCAAACTACAGATGCTTGTACTCATGGAGGCATATTCCCAGATAGCCCTGCATAGGGCTTCCTTACCCCAGAGTTACATGACCTTGGAATAACTCCTGCCTTGTCACGGGCCAGCCGCAACATGATCTAATGGTCATGAGGAGGAGGGTAAGGATTATAGTTGAGTCAAGAAGACCCCAACAGAAGTGGCTCACAGCCTTTCTCTGGATTGTGGCCCCCAGTTTGTTTTGCACCAGACTTTTATAGTCACCAGCAAATGATCAACAACAAAGGGGTTTTATCTGAAACTTCTCAAGTTATGGCCAAACCTACTCCACCTGAAGGTGGTATTCCACTGAAGCAAACATTCAGCAGCTTTATCAAAGCAGGCTAATAATGAGAGCACACACAGCTCCTGACACTGCTTGATTTGGTAGTGTAGACATTGACTTTCTAAACTTACGCAAGACTTGGGTATTTTGTGATCTTTTGTCATGGAGTATTAATGCAGCCTCATGAATACATCATGTTATTTCTTTTACCTTGATCTACCTCCAACATAATAAAAAAGATGTTGCTTCTGCCTTTAACACTGACACTTTTTTTTTCTCAAACTGTTATTGTATAATTTTTCTTTACATTTCTTTTTTTTCTTGACTTTTGGGTATTCCTTCCTCCTTCCCTTCCCCACTCCATCTCTTCTTTCACTCTCAGTTATTGGTCACTTTTTGATGATGTGGGTTGTGGTAGCAGTCAACAAAGAAGGCAATATCTTTGTGACTCTGAACCCTCCTATTAATCTAGCATTTCTCACTAAGTACCAGACTCTCTGTCCCCATGTTACAGCCACGCATAATGCCTTCTGGGAAGCCCACATGCTTTGGAAGTTTCTGGGTTTTGTCATAGAATACTGGCCCCATTTTGAACCTCTCCACCTGGTTAATTACCCCAACAAGTCATGGCTTGACCCCTTAGCCTCATTCAAATGCTCTGTGAGAATCTGATTTTCCTGGAGTCAAGATTTTATCTTCTTACTGCCTATTTAGTCCTCTGGTTCCCCCACTCCTTATATGTAACAACTGTGATAACACAACAGGCACCAAAATAAATGCCTGAGTTCAAATCTCTGTTCAACAACTTATGATATTAGTTCAGTGTGTTGGGCATTTGACTCAACATTTTTTTCTTTCTCTTTTTCATAAAGTGTTTGTAATGGTAATAATGACTTTCATTTAATTTTGAAGTTAGGTAAAACATATGGATGACTTAGACTAGTAGGGGATTACATAGTAAATAGTCATTATGACTCTTCATTCTTTTCCAATATTGTTAGCCAATATCATTCTTGCCAGGTTACAGAATGTTGCCTACCACATAGACGTCCTTCTCCATATTTCTTTTTTGCCACATTGTTTGTCATCAACTTCATCTGTCCCTATTGGTCTGTGTGTTCCTATAAAAGATAAACCTTTTCCTGCCCAGGATCTTTCACCAGCTGTTCTCTGTATCTGCAGTACGTTTCCTTGACTCTCCTCTGTGGCTGGATTCTGTTTTTCCTTCCCATTTCAGCTCAATTGCCACCTCCTCCAGAAAGTTTGTAGTCTGTGAAATGTAGATAAACGTATGCCCTGTTTTATCTACTACCACTATATGAAGTTATTTTTCCTGTAGTTACTTTCCCTATTTCTAGGCTGCTTGTCCCTCACATCAGCCTCAACCCTATGAGAGCCCTGGCTCATCTTCTCTCGGTATTCCCAGACCCCTGAAGTGTCTGGCACAATCCTTAAGTATTTGTTACATGACCAAATGACTGGATTAATTAGTGGTCTAAAGGAATGCACTTCTCTTACACAATTTATCAGACAGACCAGTTGGAGAATACTGGAAGATTTAGCAGGAAATCTAAGTTCTCCTTCAGAGTCAAATGCTAACATAGAGGTCTGTCTCCATTTTCCGTTATCAAGACTGACAAGAGTATGCAAAGTCCTTTGAGCTTCTTAGAAGAGAATAGCAATGCATAAACACAAAAGATTATCTTGTTTCTTTTTATGAATTCAAAATAAATTTTGAAAAGGAACAGGCCCTCTCAAAGCATTATGCCCACACAATCTTGCCTTTAAGTAGCAAAAAACCCCAAATAGTTTTATGATTTCTAATGTAATGCAGATGTAGAGGGTAAGAATTTGATGGTCAATTAATTTAGAAAATATCCAGGGCCTAACAGAGGTTCAACTTATGGACTTTGAAATTTGACTCATGATTACAATGCCCTTCCCCCTACTCTCTTCCCCAACCCTAGATATAAAAAGAAAGGAAAGCTTATAATATTGCTTATGGAATGTTCTAGAGGGGTTGTTAAGCTGTTCTTCATAAAAACTCTTGGACCAAGTTTTCCTGGTCTTGTCCAATTGGGACTGTTTCTGAGCATTGAAGTGAAGCAATATTGAACTGGCAGGCTGCTGAGAGCTGATTATTGTGAAGAGTTGAAAGGAAAGAGCTGGCATCTTTGTGCTTCATTAATCTTCGAAGGAAAGAAATCTCGGAGCTCCAGCCACTGGACCAAATGCCCACATGTCAGAGCTTGATTTCCTGTTCTTCTGGGTTTCAGTATGAATGTAAAGCAAATGTTTAAGGGAGCTCTAGGCAGCTAGGGGGTATGTTCGTCTCCCATGTGATGAGGCCTTCATTTCATGAATTAATATCCAGCTCTAAGGAAGCCAAGAACTCTCAAGGCTAGAGGCAATATGCTCAGAGCTGTAGGCACAGCTGGACATCAATCAGCCAATTAGCAAATGGTCATTGAACTTCCCCAATATTCTTGGACAAAATAATACCCCCCCTTCTTTACATTCAGCATTCTTCACACAAACTACTTGCACTGCACTTTCCATCTCATATTCCATCTGAATGTTTTCTTCAAGAGATGACCAAATATATAATACTTTTTGTAATAGTTATACTGAAATATAATTAACACAACATGTAATTTATCTATTAAAATGTACAATTCACTGGCTTTTATCATAGTCACAGTTGTGTAACCATCAACATAATTTTAGAACATAGTTATCACCCTATCACCCTAAAAAAGTCTCCATTTAGGTATCATACCATCAAACTCCATTATCACCTCTTCCAAGCCCTAAGCAGTCACTGGCCTACTTTTTGACTCTGTAGATTTGGCTGATCTGGACATTGCACAAAAGTAAAATCATACAATACGTGATCTTTTGTGACTAGCAATAATAGTATTTTATTTATGACTTATTTATATGAATGCCAAGCACAAAAATGGTTTTTAATAAATAAAGGTTACTTGAATGCGTAAGTGGGTATGCTTCTACTATCAATTCACCACTCTGAAATAATTGTGTAGAAAAAAATGATAGAAATCTTGACCACAAATTATATTTCAACTCAAATGATGAGAGAAGATTGATCTGAAATCTGCAATCAGCTAAATTATATGACCTAAAATGCCCAACCAAGTGGTACTAGAGGGAAGAGTTAGCTGATATATTACAAAGTGCTATTTTTAAGTAAATTTTAGTAATCATCAAGAGTCAATAAATAATAAATTACTTTATTAAGTGATACAGATGTAGTCATGGCTTGGTAGAAAGGATACTACCTGTATATGCAGCACAACTTCTCATCAGAACATTACTTCTGTCTTTCCCCAACTACATTCATATTTAAATGTCTGTTTATTGACAAAAAAATGTTTAAACTAACTCTCAGCAAAATTGAAGCATAGGGCATGAGAGGGGAGAGGGGGGATCACAAAATTGAAGCATAGGGCATGAGAGGGGAGAGGGGGGATCAAGTGGGAAGGGCACAAAAGACTAAGACGATGATTCACAGGTGGTAAGGTGATAGGAGAATCCTGGGGTAGATAATGAGGTAAAATAAATATTTTTTTAAAGTCCTGGTACATGGTAAATACATACATACATAGATAAATAAATACATTTCTGCTTATATACATCATCTATTTCTACTTCTATATCTCCATTTTTTTTCTATATAGTATTTATCATATCTTTGAGGCGCACATAATGTTTGTGTTCTTTCCATCATTGCCATGATTTCTTCTCTTGAAACGTGAATAAGAAAGCCTGCAATTTGACTGATGAATACTAGGCAGCTTCAAGTGAAATAGGCCTCAATGGCTCCTCATTATTCTTTTTCCTTTTCATGTTCCCTAACTGGGTAGTATCCAAATCTACTCTTCAGTTTGTTTATTGACAATGCAGTGTTACAGCCTCCTCTGAAACAGAAGCTCTGGTCTCTGACAGTCCTTTCCAACTTGAATATTCCATTCTCCTTCAAGCACCGTATGTTTAAAAATGAGCTGATGTTTTTTCTTATTCCATCCTCTTCGTTGTATTTCAGTGAAACCATATAAGCTTGAAACCTGAGACTCACTTTTCACTCTTCCCAGTTCTTCATTCCTTATGTTCAAGTAATCATCAGTGTCTATTAATGTTCGCTGTATTATATTTGACTTGCTATTTATTTACTTTCACTTGGGTCCAACACTGTGGTTACAAAATGCAGATAACTATTTCTAACTCCACAGAAGACACTATGACGAATAAAAAGCAAAGACATTCAGTTTTTCCCTTTAAAGCAGAGACTGCATTTTCTAAACAAGACACTTGATTCAGCAATCTGCCTGGATGTGGCCCTGTGACCTTGGAGCAGTAAATTTATTTTTCTGTGTCTTGCTTGCAAAATAAGAACATTTTATATGAATAATAGCAAAGGGTGGTGGTAAGTATTAAATGAATTGATCTATGTGAAGAGGTTAGAAGTAGAAAAAGAAATCACTACCTCTTGGTAGTATACATAATTTATGTTTTGTCAGAGGTTGAGGGGCTCACAGCTGTACCCTGGGTTGCCTTGTCTACAGGTGATATCGGCAATCATATCACCATGAATTTATTTTTTTAAATTTATATATAAATTTCACAACATTGTAATCACATGGATTTGCTGCCCTCCCCTCCCCTTTCCCTCTTGCTCAAAGTTGTGCGCTTCAGTTTGGTGCTTAGCTTGTTTTGACTTTTCGTCAAGGCTTTTGTTTATTTTTTTCACTATATTCCATATATTAGTGAAACCATTTGGCTTCTTTTTCTTTTTGACTTGTTTCTGCTAATATGATTTCTTCTAAATACATCCATGTTGTTATGAAATCATCGAATTTGTCATTTTTAATTGATGAATAATATTCCATTGTGTATATATACACCACATTTTTTTCATCCATTCATCCATTTGGGGGCATTTAGGTTGTTTCCATGACCTTGCAATTATAAATTGTGCTGCAGTAAACATCCGAACACAGGTGTCCCTTTGTACCCACATTGGGGTCTCTTTTGGGGATCACCATGAATTTATACAAATGTGACTGTGACTTCATTTTTGCTCTGGCCAATAAGGGCAAGGTAGGGCTTGGTGCCTATGAATGTCTTTGTGATTTTGGAGTCGTACATTAATGAAAAGACAAATAGAAAGATTCAGAGCTATTCCTTGCCTTACCTTTTTTTAAAACATAATATTTGAAGTTTGCTATGACAGTGAATTTTGACTGATTTGATCAAGCTTCAACTGGCCATTTCAAACTAATAAACTAATAAAACTAATAAACTAATAAACTTCGCATTGTTAGTGCTGCTTAAGGCACAACCTTGAATTTGCACCATGAAATTTAGACATACTCCCATACTGAATCATGTCATGCTGTTAGAGTCATGTCTCACAATGACTCTCTTTTTACTCTGTTTTTTTTCTTTTCATTTTTAGCTTATAGGAGAGTACATCTTTTAATTACTCACTACCCACCCAGTTCACTATTGTAGTTTTGAGTGATTTTTGGCTCATTTAAAAAAGACTATGTTACCAGCACAGGGATCATGCCCACACAGAGCTCTAGAAAGGATATGAACAGAGGAAGCATGGTTTTGATAAATGTATGGCTTCCTAAGGGAGCCATGTTCAAGATTCCTGAACTCATTTATACTCATAATGTCTGGTATGTTTGATAAAAGAAGTCAGAGTCATTACCTACATAAATTGAAAAAAAAATCTCATCATCTTTGAATAAAATCAACCTGTATTTATCCTGGTACCTAGCCATCTCCAAAATGCATTTTCTTTGGCTGTTGATTTTATGCATGTTCACAAGGAGAATCTAAAAAGCCTATTCAGCAGGAATGCAAATGTGGCTTGAGAAGGAGTGAGAGTTCTTATAAAATTCCCCCAAAAGAGCCAATTCACTATTGGACTCTCAAATCCTTTCTCCACTGTGAATATCAGTTACAAATGCATTGAGGAGCCTCGTGGTTTTACCATCTTTTCCTAACACAAATAGCCAACATAATCACACAGAGACTCACAATCTGTAAACCTTTGGCTGTCCTGTGGGAAAGCACCACCATCCTCTGAAGCAGCAGCACTTTCTCTTCCAGAAGGTTTGGGCAGCAAACTGCTGGAGCTAAGGCCAGATATTTACTTTTGCAATGTAGAAGGTCATGAGGCTGTAGGTATGAAACTTCCCCATTCTGTATTCCAAATGGCAAGGAGGTGGAATCATTAAAAAGAGATCATTGCTAATAGCATATTTAGAAAACTCAGCCAACAGCCTGGTTGCCTTTTTTAGCCTGTATGAAAGAGTAATGGAAACCAGCTCAACAGCATTGGACAGGTTTTAAAATAAAGCCAGATATTTCTCAACAGCCCAAGCAAGAGACCAAGTGTTGACTTACAGTTTTACATTTTGTTCTTTCTTTTAGTATTTCAGTGAGTATTGAGTGATTGCTTTCTGTGCATCATGAGCAAGATTGTACTTACCCTCAAAGAACTTATAGTCCAGTGGATAAACAAGAGTAGAGTCATACTAAAAGAGGGCAAACATCAGGGCTGTAGGAGATCTTTTAGGAACATTTTAATCCAATTGTAGTATGGTTAAAGATGGCTTTCTTGATAAGTGCAATCTGTAACAAGATTTGAACAATGTAAAGGAGATAAGGAAGAAAGAACATTCCAGGCACATAGAAAACTTGTGCATAAATCTGATGACAGAGAGCATGGCACATTGGAAACACAACTACAGAAAGAGGTGAGATGGAGCAGTCTTATGTAGGTCACATCAAGGCAAGGAATCTGGGGTCATTGTGTGCATGTAGGCAGGGGGGCTACATGGAAGAATACATTTTATTAGATTTGCTTTTCAAAGAAAGCACCATGACTACAGAATGGATAGGAGAAAATAGTATTATAAGCAAGATGCTAGAAGACGGTGACATCTAAATCTACATGGGAAGATGGACATTTGAACCAAGATAGCAACAATAGAAAAATAAAGTGCAAGATGTCTAGTGACACTGCCAGATGTTTACAACATCCTACTTGCAATATGATTCCTCTACTAAGGCTGGACCCATGCAATACATGATATATTGAGATCTAGAACACAAGCTCTACTAGAGATTTGATGCATTTCTGTGGATAGTAATGGTCAATTCCAGGGTATAAGGTCTTCTTTGTGGTCTACAAGTGGAAAAAAGCAACAGATTAGTGTGGTTGATACTTCAAGTATTATAGGTATTGAGCTATTTGTCCATCTTTACACCAATAATAGACTTTTCTGAATACCATAATTTGAAAACAAGTATTTGCATTGGGTGGAATTAACTATCTGAGTTTATTTTTCTTGAAAGTTGTTTTGGTTATCCTAAATCCTTTGGATTTCCTATGACTTATAAAATGAATTTTTTCAATTAAAAAGTATTGCTACTTATGTAACATATACACATGTTGATTCTCAACAATGCACACCTGAAACTTATAATGTTATAATGCAATAGTCAATAAAAAAGGTATTTCATTTTAAAAAAGTAAAAAACATTGCTAAGGGCTTCTTGTGACTGCCTGACAAATAAAAAAGTTTCCAGGTATGCAAAGATTAAGAAAATTTGCCTTTCATGTACCATTCTGAGGAGATTATATGAGGATTTACACCAGCAGAAATAGAGAGAGATCAAAGAGAGGAAATGGTGGGATGCAGGAAGCCCTGATAGTCCCTGGAAGTATCCATGAAATGTAGAAAGCATCTGGTCTAGATTGTAGTAAGAGGTCAGAGGGTAGATGAATGTCCCCAGGAAGAAAATGGATTTCATGCAGCAGTAGACCACATAATAGAAAGCCTGAAATATTTTGAAGATGTACTTGAAGGAAACAACATTCTTGAAAACAAAAGAAGAGGAAGACATTCTGAGATTTGTGGCAAGGCAAGGGAAATGTTGCAGGAAATGTGTAGTCAGGTTATGAAACATTTAAAAAATAGCATTTAAAAATGCTATTATTAGAGTATAAGGAAAAAATTCATTTAACCTTGTTTCAAGAAGCAGTCTACTTGATGTGGCCTAAATATCATCCTATGAGTCATTACTATTTGCCATGGCTTATGTAGTCCTCAGAACCACTCCAAAAGATTAGTATTATTGTCTTCCTTTTTGAGAAGAAGAAAGACAAAAAATAAGTAATGAACAAGATAATAAAACAGGTAAATGGCAGAGTCCTTAGACTCTTATAAGCATTATGCTATCTCTATAAATACATATACATATATAATATTTATGGTTTATGAATTTAAAATAACTTACTGCTAAATTAATGTAGTAATGCATGGACTAATAGTCCTGAACACAATGGTAACATTGATTTCACAATACATATATGGTTAACAGAAATTCGTAAGTAGGATAGTGGAGAGGTGGAAGAAAGGGTAAGAAGTGTTTTGTCATCTCATATAGTTGGTAATGAGGATGTAATGTTTAATTCTGATGAACCAGATAGAGGCATCAGCATTTATTTTAAGTTATAACTAAACCCATGAACAAACATCAATTGTTATATAACTACCCAAGGTGGGATTCGATTCATGGGACGGGAGAAAGATGGAGGTTATGAGAGGAAATTAATCTTCAGTTCTCATAATAGGAAATTAATAGTTTCTAAAGTGGATGAGTCAAATAATTGCTGTCTGATATTATATAACTCTGTCAGTGTATTACATAACTCAGGGGCTCTTAACTCTCAAGATGCATCAAAATTGCCTGTTGGGCATTAAAAATAATACCACTGCCTGAATGCAGCTCCCAAATATCCAGCTCAATTAATATTAGAAAGGGGCCTGGATGGAAATCTAAAAAAAGATTCTGGGTAATTTTCTTAAATTTCATTCAATTTTGAAAGAATAAATGTGTTGGGAAAAGGAAAGAAGATGCTTGCATAGACACTTGTGGGCAGAAAAAGCTGCCTCCACTGCTTTGCAAAAGAGAAAAACCTTGTGAAAAGAAACACCTGCATAGTCACAGGCGGGCAGGAGAACTGCACCCAGGTAATTATTAATGTGAAACCAGAAATGAGAACCTCTGATTTAAAGACAGGAAGATCCAACAGCAATATTGAAAACAGAAACTATTAAAAAGTGGTCACTTCTAGGGCTGAGGATGTGGGTTGGGAGAGATTAGAGTGCAAGACTTTCTGCTTTTTTAGTGAATATTATTTTTTGTTATTTTATTTATTTTTGATTGCACATATATATACACTCATATATATATATACTCATATACATATATATATATTACATCATTGTCTACCCCAAGATTCTCCCATCTACTTAACCCTGTTAACCATCTTGATCTTTTGTGCCCTATCCCTACCCCATTTTCTCCCTCCTCCCCCTCTCTTGCTGTATGGTTCGATTCTGTTGGCAGATTTAAATTTTTCTTATGCTTTTGTTTGTTTTTTCCTATATCCCTCATTTAAGTAAGGCCATCCCATATTTCTCTTTTTCTTTCTGGCTTATTGCTGCTAACATGAGTCCTTCTAGCTCCATCCATGTTGCTGCAAATGACATTGTCTTCTTTGATTGATGCACAATATTCCATTGTGTACATATATCTTTTTCAGTCATTCATCAGTTTGGGGGCATTTGGGTTGCTTCCATATCTTGGCAATTGTAAACAGAGCTTCAATAAACCTGCACGTGTAGGTGTCCTTTTAAATTAGTGACTTTGTGTCCTTTGGGTTGATTCCCAGTAGGGTGATTGCTGGTTCAAATGGTACTTCCACTTTCAGTTGTTTGAGAGTTCTCCACAAAGCCTTCCATAGTGACTGGACCAGTTTACACTCCCACCGGCTGTGTAAGAGTGTTCCTTTTTCTCCACAGCCTTACCAACACTTGTCCATTTTTTGAAATGTGGGCCATTCTTGCTCGTGTAAGACAGGATCTCAGTGTGGTTTTGATTTGCATTCCCCTGATTATTAGTGATGTGGAGCATTCTTCCATATGCCTATTGGCCATCTGTATTTCCTCTTTGTAAAATATTATTTAGATTTAGATATTGAACGACTAAAGGCCGATAAAAGTGCTATTATCCCAAACTTAAGAGAAATATATGTATTTCCCACAAACATATCAAAATGTTAACAGTGGTCATCGTAGTGTTGTACTCCTAAAGCTTATATTTTTACTTTTTTATTGTTCTTTTATATTTTTTCTAAATTTTTCATGAAAGTGAGCATAACACATGGTAGAGAACTCTACTTTTAAAAATACTTTTAAAGGAGAAAGAGTGTTTGCACATTTCTTAAAGAATATGGCAAGAAACCTGTAAGGGTCCATGTGTCTCAGCTCAACAAGCAATTATTCAGTGAAGATAATCTGCTATTCTGTGACAATTTTCTCCATCAGTGAGTTATCAATATTTAGTGTTTGTTCATAGTAGTTGCATAGAAGAATCTCATGACAGAACCCTTAACCTTAGGGCCCAAAAGTTAAGAAACACATAACCAATATCAAGAATCCTCACTTCTAAATCAAGGTGACTTTGTGACTTTGACTTTGGATTCTGTCAGTGTCAGACCTGCCACCCAGTTTGAAGATGTAAATTATTTCACAAGGGAGAAGGAAATTGATGGCACCTGGGCCTTCTTCCCAGTGTTCTCTGACCTTGGAGAAATGACCAAATATGTGACACAGGCCTGAGGAGGCAGAGCTGAAGAAGAGAAATGAAGAGAGCATGTTGCACTTCTGGTGACTGAGGCAAACACAAGTTTTGTTGGGATTAGGTATGGAAGGGATCTCCCCTGGTGTCATTTTTCAGAGGCATCCAAAGGATGTGCAAAGTGGATGAAAAACTTCAAGAAAAAAATTGGACTATATGAAGCTCAGACCATCTAAGCCTAGCTGAGTCACAGAAACAACTGGAAGCCCCCAGAGGAAGATTTATGGAAGAGACACAAATGAGACCACATCAGGAATAAAAAATGTGAAAAAAATACATGGAGCCTGCCATGGGCAGAGGATGCAGACACATTGTGACTGTACCATCAATCCTTTACTGCCCTCCCCTCACCTTTTTCAAGGTCCTCCAAGATGCTCTAAGAGCTAGAAGGAGCAGTGGAACTGGGACACAGGAAGAAACAGACCACACCCCTGCCCCCTGCTCTGGGCTGCCAGACTTAAGGCAAGCCAAGCTGAGGGACAGAAAAGGAGGTTCTAAAATATCCCTGAACTGGAGAGATGTTTATTTATTAAGTTAAGTCTAGATTCTTTATAAGAGTGACATAAAAAACCATGAAACCTATGTGAGATGAGAGCTATGATAAAGAACCTTTTTACAGAACAAGTTAATGAGAAGTGGTAAAAAAGAAAAAGAATAAGGTTGGTTTCAGCCTACACTTCATTGAGTCTAACTCATTCAATTGACAGAATAATTTTCCTGAGTTATTTTGTTCATTTAAGCTTTTTCAAGTTCACTTTTTTTGTGTGCAGATAGACCCTTCAAAAGTTTGTGTAATTTCAAAAATTACTGTTAGATGCATTATAGTTGCAAAGTTAAAGCTTAGTTCTTCCTTGTTTTGAAATTCTGTTTATAAATTTTAATATATTTATTCTCTTGGCAAGTTTTAACGTTCACTCTTAAAATGTTTTGGATTAATGCTTGGTCCCAATTAGCAATTTAAAGTAGTTTAACCCCTTTGGATATTTTAGAATGCATATTTAAATTTTAAAATAGTTGATTTCCTTCTTAGGTGTTGTAATTGTCTTACTATAAGCCATTCTTTCTAAATTAATAAACAAATAAAAATAATGAACTTTTAGTTCTCCTAAATCTACCAGTAGATTTATATATATATATAATTTAATTTTAAATCCTTCCAAGTATATATATATATATATATATATATATACTTGGAAGGATTTAAAATTAAAATCATAAGCCTAAATTAAAATTTCAATTTATATTTTAATATGTGATTACGGAACTGCCACTCTAAGGGGCCATATTTTCTTTAACAGAACAAGTTCTTAAAGACCAAGTATTAAAAATATGGTATTCTTTTACTTCCACTTTTGAAAACTGAATTCTAATTTCTCTGGAGGGTTGAAATGCTTACCACTAAGGAAGATACTTTTCTTTTCAAGTAACTGGTGTAAATTCTGATAAGAAATTTCTGGGGGTGTGAGATACAGAGTTACCTGCATTCAGTACAATTGTTTGTGTCAATTAAAGGCACAATTATATTACCCCAAGTATTATGTGATGTTGCTTTCTCAGCATGCTTGGGTTGCAAAAAAAGAAAAATTTCTGTCGAGAGGCTGACTGGATTTGTGTCAGCAGTTTTGATGTGGTGCATTAAACTGTATTGATGATTGTTATATCAATTACTTCATAACTCAAGGAGTTTTCACATAGCACAAGACCTTCACATTCATGTCTCATCTATTACCTAATTCTTCTTTCTATTCATAGACATCTGCAACTTGAACTTAAGTTGATTATCTCACTAGATTGTCTATTTCCTTGAATCTTGAGCTGTGTAGGTATATTTTCTGTCTACTGCTAAACACCTTTGAACTTGGTGGAAGTCTGTGTTTTTTCATCAACTAAGACCACCCAAGTCTTACAGGTATTAAACGGTACCAACTGCATGTTGAATAACTCACATAGCTAAGACCATTCTACTAACAATTTGTATGGTAAAACCTCAAATTAAAACACACATATATGCACATATGCATGTGAATATGAATCTCAGTTAAATTCTGTTTTAACCAGTTCTGGGTGTTTATTTTTTATTTTTTGTCTTTTTAAATAACATTCATAGGAAGTAGGCTGAACAGATATTTCTGTTTTATGGTTGACATATTTGATTACATTTATATTCTGATACATTTGTAAGGTTGCTAGATAACTTATTCTAAAACATATAGATAATAAATAGCAAAATTAAGTCCTAAACCCAGAGAGCAAGTATGCTATATGTTCTCTCATACTTCCTGATCACTCCTTAAAAGTCTAGCAAATGCAGAGTAAAAAAAGCAACATTGAAAGTTTTCCAACTTTTTTCAATTTCCTAAAAATAATCAGAGTCTATGTTTAACTCTGTGTTAAGTTTTTCTGATGAACTCTAATCCTTCAGGAACATGCAATGACGCTAATTGTGGAATCTGTTACAAGTCTTATTATCTACTTAACGGATTCTTTAAAAGTTGGTAATTTCCATAGTCATGAGCTCTGGTATTTTTCTTTGCTGTATTTCAAACATTGTAGAAACTACTCAAAGCAGAGTCATAGAAGTTTCTGCAAGAAATTCACCCATGTCATGAGTTGATGTTGATGACTTGGTGCTTCCAATAGGATGGAACAGAAAGCAAAGCATCATATCATAGATGTGATTTTATCATAGAAAAATTATCTCTTCACACTAGATTTTATGTAAGAAACCAATATTTAAAGAGGTAAAAGCAGAGTGAATCTAGTTTAAATACATGCTAAGGGGAAAGCACTTGGAGGACCTTTACCATTTTAGCACTGACATGCTGCATGGAGGATAGTTAAATACCACTCTCATTAAAAGGCATGGTGCTCCAATAACAGCATTTCTCCTGAAAGATCTGTATAGACACTATGAGTCTCCTTTCTACAAGGAGGAGAGAATTTGAACACACTATCTATAGAGGCAGACATAATTCCGACTCTATCTCCATTATCTAATATTAGAAACAATGACATTATTGTTCCAACCACACAGAAGCCACATGTGATGTTTGCCAGATGTAGCACATCATCACCATTTTGTCTAAAGGCAAATATATATTTGTCAGAGAATAATTAGTAAGTATGACTGCTAGATTCAGGTCTCTGTGGGGGAATTTTTCCTTCCCTCTGTTTTATCTCACCCCAAATGTGGTTTTTGGAAGTTAGGGAAGGTGATCAGAATAAAACTGTTCCGCAAAAGGGGGTTAATCTAGTTATGCTCTAATTCTGCCTTTCTTCCCAAACCTTCTTTATTGATTATTGGATATCAAGCAGAAAAATAATGAAAAGGAAGAAAACGTGTCTAGGTCAAACTTGTCAGTTAACTTTGGCCTTCTGGGGACTCAGGCTTTGTAATGCTTGATTGCTCAATCCACATGTAATTTATATTACAGTTATTGATTGCTTCTGCTACCTCAGAATTATGGAAACAGACTTGGAAGTCATCAAGAAAAAAGGTAGAGACTATTTTTATGTGCTTACACTATCCAATAGTTTGTGGTTTCCTTTCACATAATCTTGGGAGTTGAAACCTAAGGCCAAGTGGGAATCATAGCCATAAAAAACATGGGCATCTATTTTATTCCCTCAAACCATTTTGAAGAGCTTTGACTATATTACCCACCCCAACCCCCCACCCCAAATTTCAACCCCAAATCCCCTTAAAGATTAACAAGCTGACAAACCTTGCTAATGTCAAGGAGAGGAAAACAGCTCCTTGCTAGCTGCCGGAAATGGACTCCAGACTTCCTCTTTTCTTCAGCTGAGGACACTATGTAACTGTTCAAAAATGTGAAGGTTTCTTAAAGTGTGATGACTATTACAGGACTGAGACACAGGCTTCTCCTGGAGCCAGGTAGCAACATTCAGCCAATGAATCAGACCCCAGTCTGGCCTGATGTTCAACAAGGAGATGATTTATAATGGGATACAAGGGCAGCCAGCGGATATACCTCAGAGGTTGGATAATCCAGACCAGCTGGGCATAGATTGTGACACTTCTCTCCCCCTCTGTCATTTGCTCTCTGCAAAATGCCGGGAGAGGTCTTTGAGAGGGCAACTTGGAGACATTCAGTACATCAAGATTCTGGTTATCAAGAACTAGCTCACTTCATGTCTTTCTGAAGACAGTGTCAGCCCAGAGGAAATAGCCCAGCAGAAATTACTGGTGGAAGGCCGGGCATGGTGGCTCGTGCTTGTAAGCTTCAGCCTATGAAGCGGCCGGGGCTAGGGATCGCGGTTTGAGTCCCGCCTGGGGCCCAAAGCGAGCCCTAGTTCCAAAAAAAAATAGCTGGGCGTGGTAGTGCGCTCCTGTAATCCCAGCTACCTGGGAAGCTGAGGCTGGGGATTGCTTGAGTCTGTGGTACCCCGGGCAACGAGAGCCTGCGGTTCCACGGGCAAAAATAGCAAGACCAAGTCTCCAAAAAAAAAAAAAAAAAAAAAAAAAAAAAAAAAAAAAAAAAAAAAAAAAAAAAAAAAAAAAAAAAAAAAAAAAAAAAAAAGAGAGAGAGAGAAAAAATAAAAGAAAAAAAAAAAAAGAAATTACTGGTGGAATATGAGAAATTGTAAGAAATTCACAGAATATAGAAAGATTATTTCTTCTCTGTATGTTTTTTGTTGGGGGAGAGCGGGGGAGGCGTGAAGTATGGTGGAGAGGTGACTGAGTACCTAGAAGAACATCATTGATATTTATCTCAAAGAGTTATTCTAAAGTGTAATACTATCCTTGGGGCCATTATAATTACACAATTTTTGATTCTGTATATAATTTTAAGTATATTTCAATGCCATAATGTATATAATTATTACAAGCATAGCAATATTTTTGATACATACCATTATTACTCCAATAAATATGTTTAAATAATATGCAAGTGTTAGCCTAAAATTTTGAAGTTAAATTATAATATGAAGGGCAATTTTCACTAAAGGATAAAAATGCATATATTCAGAAAAAAATTTAGATATATTTATATAAGAAACAGATAATGTAAAATTGTATCATCGTGATCTTATTTTTAGTACTTTAACTGAAACTGAACTCACAAAACTGATTAAATATGGGTCAAGCATGTAATCTGCCTATTCCACTACTGCCTCTTCCTTTCCCTCCATTCTCCTGCTTACCTCCAGCTCTGTGACAGAACCCTTACTTTCCTAAACTTACTATAATTTCCACCATATTCTTATTCTAGCCTTTGGGAAAATGCTCGTTAGACAGATTTGTCTTGGTTTTTATGATGTTATCAGAACCAAGTTACTTTCTAAATGAAATGTTTATAAACATATGTAGAATTCATAAGAATGGTAGGAAAAACTCTACAGAGGAACCTATATAAATAAACCCTTTAACAGCACAAATAAGGACTAGTCAGGGCTAAGACCTTGACTCTGCAATATTGAGTGCTAAAGACATTGGAGAACTCAATAAAATGTTTTAAGAGGAAAATTTGTTAAACCCCAAATAACTGGCTTAAACTTTATTCATGTGTGAAGATGATGGGAAGAGTTTCCTGATATGCAGATACTCGAAATATGAATAAATATATCTGTCCAGAAAGGCATAAAGTCAAACTCAGATGTAATTAGAAACTGTAAGTTTTTAAAACTCAGATTCAGTAGTGAGAAAGTAGAAAAAAAGACTAAGGTAAAACTTGAAATTATTTAAATATGTAAAATATTACATTTTAAATAAAGTTGCAAACACTAGGAAAATGCTATATTTTGAAAGAGTAAAGGGCTTTAAAATGAGAAAATAATATGCAGCTTCTGAAATCTCATATTCTACAAAAATAAAACAGGAAAGAGAAACAGAAAAGGAATCTTTTTCCCTAACTGAAAATCAATAAATACTATTCATTTCTTGAGATTGATAAGTAAAAAGTTAAAGGATTCAATTTAAAAAAAATTAAATTAAATTGCAACTGAATTAAAAACAGAATTTATAGCTAACGATTCCCTAGAGAATATAAATATACATAGTTCATAAAACAAAAGATAGGAAAAGAAAACCAAATGTACAAACATACAAGAAAGACTAAAGCAAAATGGCACATGAATAATAAATGTAGATTGGAAATTGGTTAAACATAAAAAGACAAAGGCTATCCATGTACATTATGTAACAGAAATTAAGTATTCTGTGTACAGGAGCACACTGAAAACAAATAAATAAAAAAACTTAGAAGAGTTCACATTCAAAGGATATTAAAGCATATCTGATAAATGCAAGCTAAAGGAAAGCAGAAAGCACATGTTAACATCAGGAAGCATATCACTGAGAGCAACATTGTTCTGAATTCATAGTTAAAATATATGGAACAAACTCTAAGCAAAAATACCTATAAAAATAACAGGGAAAATGATACCGAATGATGACTGTTCATCAATAAGATATTTAAAATATATTTTATGAGAGTGAAAAGTAATGGAACGTCTTTAAAATACTGAAAAGAACTGTCAGAATTCAGATAGAGATGTTTCAAACAAATTAAAAATGAAGGGAATGTTTTTCAAAAAGACCTAAACTACAAGGTATACTAAATTATCCTCTTTTGACTGAAGGGAAATGATACCAGATGCTAAATTGCATCTACTGGAAGATAAAAAGAGCTCTAGAAAAAAGTAAGTATGAGGGAAAATCAAAGACAACTGACTATAATTACGTAGAAGTAAATATATGTCAATAGCGCAAAGGAAAGGAGAAAAATGGAATTACATAGCCATAAGGTTCTTAAAGAATATGTGAAGTGATATAATATTAATTTTAAATAGGTTGTGATGTGTTTAGGAAGAATTTTGTAGGATAACTACAAAATAGTACAAATAAAAATGACACTGAAGTATAACTAAAAAATTAAGTACTGAAAATGTTTATTTGACCTTCACAAATGAAAATAGAAGCAAACAAAAAGATGGGAAAATTGCTTAATAAGATTCACATTAAATGCAGACATATCAATATGAATATTAATATAAATGGTCTAGTCAGCCTAATTATCAGGTAAAAATTGTCATATGTGTGCACACATACATGTGTGTATGTGTGTGTAGACCTACAAGACTCAATTATATCTAGTCTACATGAGATGCATCTTAAGTATTAAAATACAGAGAAAAATAAAGTGATGGAGAAAAGATATACAAACATTATACATTGGAATCTTGGACATGATTAGAGTAATCTTAAAATGATGAGCTAAAAGATAAACTATCAGGTTGACCCTCTAATCCCAAAACATAAACCTAATAATAGCGTTTTCATGTGGATTGCATCAATAAAAATGTTAAATATATGAAGGTGAAACTATTATGATTAAAAGAAAACTAAAAAAATTATGCAGTCACAGTTGAAAATTTAGTATTTCCTCTATTGGCAATGCATATAATACTGGAAGAAAAAAATCGGTAAGGATGACAAAAATTGAAGCATAATTACCAACTTACTTGTTTTAATTGACAAATTTAAAAGCACTAAGAGCAACAAGTATTGAATACATAATCTTTTTAAATTCGCATAGGATGATTATGAAAGTAAACCATAATGTTGGACCACAGAATAAATATCAGTATTTTTAAAACATTATAATCTTGCAAATAAAATTTTGTGATCCAAGTAGAACTGAACTGGAATCAAGAATAATTAGATACCAAGAAAGTTTAAAATTTTTATAAATTCTACACATAAATAATCTAAACTGTCAAAGAAGAAAGCACTAGAAAAATTAGAAAATATTTCAAAGTAAATTCTTTTATAAACATTATGACATACCAAAATTTGTGGGATACAGTGAAAATGTTACTTAAGGGAAAACTTGTAGTTTTAATTGGTCATATTAAAAAGGAAGCTAAAACCATGAATCTAGTAACTAATTAAACATATTAAATATAATTTAAAAGATATATATAATGTAATATAATTTATATTTAATATAAATAATATTAAAAAGAACAAGTAACATCAGAAATAAGTAATAAGAATAAAAAAATACAGAAATCAGTAAAAATCTTTAAAAATAGAGAAAATCAATTAATACTTTGTTCTTTAAAAGGCTTAAATAGAATTGCTATAGCTTGTAGAACAATCAATCAAGAAAAAATAGAAAAGAAATAATATCAGAAATGACAAAGATAATATTACAGATCCTATAGATACTTAAAAGGATTTTATGGGGAAATTATGGAAAACTTGATAGATACAATAAATATGACTTAAATGATGTACACATATTCTTTTGTTTAATTTTTATTTATTTTAATTTTTTCTTACAAATTTGTAATAATAGTTTTGCCACCATATCTTTTTGAAATACAATTTAACAAAACTGACTTAGGTTGAAATAAAAAATGTCACTAACTTTAACTATTGATGATAATCCATAATTAAATGCCTTCCCTCCAAAAAAAAGTCCAGTGGTAGTAAATATTTAAGAAAAAGTAATACTAATGTTACATGAACTCTTCTTTAAGAAATTTAAATACATATGTGTGTGTGTGTATATATATATATATATTTCACATCACTGTAATCCCTGGGAGTCACCTACCATCTCCCTGCCCTAGCCACTCCAGCTGGTTCCCCCCCCTCCCAGTAGTGTACTTGCATTTGGTTGTCCATATATTATTGAAACCATTTGGTTTCTGTCTTTTTCTTTCTGACTTGTTTCTGCTAATATGATTTCTTCTAAATATATTCATGTTATCATAAATTATCAAATTTGTCATTTTTAATTGATGAGTATTATTCCATCTTTTTCATCCAATCTTCCATCTTTTTATCCAATCCAATCTATTTTCATCCAATCATCTGTTTTGGGCCATTTGGGTTGTTTCCATGTTTTGCAATTATAAATAGTGCTGCAATAAACATCCAAGCACAGGTGTCCTTTTGTACCCGCATTGAGGTTTCCTTTGGGTAGATTCCCAGAAGAGCAATTACTGGGTCAAATGGTAGTTCCAATTTCATTAGTTTGAGGGTCCCCCCCCACAGCTTTCCATAGTGAGTGGACCAGTTTACATTCCCACCAGCAGTGTAGGAGTGTTCCTTTCTATCCACATCCATGTCAGCGCTTGCTGTTACCCTTTTTTTTTGATGTAGGTCATTCTTACTGGTGTTGGATGGTATCTCATTGTGGTTTTGATTTGCATTTCCCTGGTTGTGAGTGATGTTGAGCAATTTTTCATGTGCCTGTTGGCTATTTGTATTTCCTCTTTGGAGAAGTGTCTTTTTAGCTCTTCTCCCCATTTTTTGATTGTTTTGTTTTGGTTTTGTTGTGTTTGTCCCTTGTGAATTTTTGTTACTAATCCCTTATCACTCTTGTGGAGGGCAAAAATTTTTCCCCATTTGGTTGGGCTTCTTTTTGTTTTTTCTGTTGCCTCTTTTGCTGTACAGAAGATCTTAGTTTGATGTAGTCCCATCTGTTTATGTTTTCCTTCATTATTTTGCCATCTGTATATGTATCCAGAAAGGGTTTTCTGAATTGTAATTTGTGGAGGGTTTTACCTGGATTTTCCTCTGTCTATTTTATAGTTTCAGGTCTGTTATCTGTCTGATATCCATTTTGAGCTGATTTTTGTATATGGTGTAAGGGAATTGTCTTGGTTCATTTTTTGCATGTCTTGGTCCAATTTTCCCAGTACCATTTATTAAAGAGGCTGTCTTTGTTTCAATGTAGGTTTTTCACTCCTTTGTCAAAGATTAGTTGAACATATATGTGTGGTTTTATTTCACGGTACTCAATTCTATTCCATTGGTCAGGTTTTCTTTTGTTATACCAGTACCATGCTGTTTTTTATTATGGCTTTGTAGTATAATTTGAAGTCTGGAATAGTTAAGCCTCCATTCTCTTTTTTTTCTGGACAGGAGGTTTTTTAGTATTCGAGGTCTTTTGTTAATTCATATGTATTTCAGTAATTTTTGTTCTATCTCTTTAAAAAATGCCATTGGAATTTTTATAGGGATTGTGTTGAATCTGTATATTGCTTTGGAAGCATGGCTAATGATGTTAATTCTTCCAATCCATGAGCAGGAAATGTCTTTCCATTTCCTTATGTCTTCTTCTATCTATTTTAGCCATGTTTTAAAGGTTTCTTTGTATAGTTCTTTCACATGTTTTGTTAGGTTTATTCCCAGGTATTTAATTTTTCTTTTGGTGCAATGGTAAATGGGATGTTTTTTTTAAATTTCCTCTTCTATTGCTTGGGTTTTTGCATATAGGAAAGCTACTGATTTCTATTTGTTGATTTTGTAACCAGCTACCATGCCAAATTGGTCTATTGTTTCAAGTAGTTTTTCTGTGGATTTTTTTGGGTTCTCTATATAGAGAATCATGCCATCAGCATGTTGTGATAGTTTCAGTTCTTTCCCTATTTGTATCCCTTTTATGTCTTTCTCTTGCCTTATTGCCCTCGCTAGAAATTCCAGTACAATGTTAAAGAGTACTGGAGAGAGTGGGCATCCTTGCCTGGTTCCAGATCTTAATTGAAATGGTTTTAAATTTTCCCCATTTAGGATGATGTTTTCTGTAGGTTTGTCATAGATGGCTTTTATTATGTTGAGGTATGTTCCTTTTATCCCCAATTTTTCAAGTACCTTTATCATGAATGAGTGTTGGACTTTATCGAATGCTTTCTCTTCATCTATTAATAATCAAATGTTTTTTTATTTTCTCCTTGTGATGTGGTGGATTATGTTTATTGATTTCTAGATGTTAAACCATCCCTGTGCCCCTGGAATAAATCCCACTTGGTCATGGTGGATAATGCTTTTTATGCATCATTGGATTCGGTTTGCCAGGATTTTGTTTAAAATTTTTGCATCTGTGTTCACTAGGAATATTGGTCTATAGCTTTCTATTTTAATGCTGTATTTACTTGGTTTTAGTATGAGTGTGATGTTTGCTTCGTAGAATGTGTTTGGCTGTTTTCCTTCTTTCTCAGTTTTTTGGAAAAGTTTTAGTAATGTAGGCATTATTTTATTTTTGAATGTCTGGTAGAATTCATTTGTGGCCATCTGGTCCTGGGCTCTTGTTTTCAGGGGGAGTTTTGATGACTGCTTCAGTTTTGCTGCTGTGATTGGTTTGTTCAGATTCTCTATTTCTTCTTCATTCATTTTTGGGGAGCTATATTTTTCTAGGAATATGTCCATCTCATCCAGGTTGTTCTCGGAATATGTTCATCTCACCCAGGATGTTCATAGTAATCTCTGATTATCCTTTGGATTTCTACTGTGTCTGTTGTAATTTCTCCTCTCCTATTTGCAATCCTGTTTATTTGGGTGTTCTTTCTTCCTTATGAGCTTTGTAAGGGGTTTATTAATTTTATTTTTTTTTTTTCCAAAGAACCAGATCTTGATTTTGTTGATATTCTGGATAGTTCGTTTAGTGTTTAGATTATTTATTTCTGCTTTTATTTTTATTATTTCCTGTCTTCTGCTAGGTTTTGGATTTTTTTTGTTGTTCCTTTTTTAATTCTTCAAGTCGGAAGATTAGATTATTTCTGTATTTGATTTCTTGCTTTTTGATATGAGCTTGTATTGCTATGAACCTTCATCTTAAAACTGTTACATGAACTCTTAAAAAATATATAGGAGGGAATATTTGACAATTCATTCTGAGTCCAGATCATACAGATACTAAAATTTGTAAAAACGTTGTAAGAAAATTAAAATGCTGATCAATATTACTAATAACCAGGAAAAAAAAAACCCTAAATTTAATGTTTGCAAATAAAAAAGCACTGTATGAAAAAGATAAAAATACCATATCAGTTTATTCTAGAAATATATGCCCAGTTTAACATTAGAATATGTAATCACATTAACAGACTAAAGGAAGGGCAAGTTATCAGATCATATCAATAGATACAGAATAGAACTTCTTAATGTGTACTAAATTAGAAGTGGATGGATGTTTCTTCGAGCTGACAATATTAAGTTTTGTAAAACCTTTAGCTTCCATCATACTCAGTAGTGATAAACTGAATGCTTTCCCTCAAAGAGCAGAAATGAGACAAGGATGAAGGATATGTACACTTACCATTTCTATTCAATATTGTACTGGAAGTTTTGGGACAGATCAGTAAGACAAGAAAAGTAAAAAAAAAAAAAAAACACATATGTGTGTGTATATATATATATATATGAATAGATACAAAAGAGCAAAATTGTCTTTATTCATAACTGAATTTATTGTCTATATGGAAAACCTAACAAAAAAAATCAGCTATTACATTTGACAATTAGTGACAATTAGCAAAGTCAATATGCAAACACAGTCAATACACAAAATAAAGTCAATATACAAAAATTGTTTCTATTTGCCTGCAAGAAATAATTTGGAAAATGAAATGAAACCATAGCTTTTATAATCAAACTAACATAGAAATATTTGGGGACACATTTAGCTAAACACACCATTTATACATAAACTATGATAAGCAGTATTTTAAAATTTAGAGATACTAAAGATAACCTAAATAAATAGATGAATATTCCATATGCATGGTTTGGAAATATTACTGTAGAAATGTTCATTTCCCTCAAAATTACACATACATTCATTAAAGTCATTAAAAAAACATAACCTTTATTTTAGAAATTGACAGATGATTTTAAAATTTAATAGACAGGAAAAACCTGTAGAATTCAGACAAACCTGAAACACATAAGCAGAGCTGGAAAATTTAACTGCCTGATTTTGAGATGTACTATGAAGTTGCACTTATTAAGATAGTATAATTTTGTGTTAAGAAGGGGGTGGGAATGGGGAGTAACTAGATCTATGGAACAGAACATTTCTAGAAATACAACCAGTTGTTTATGAAAAGGTAGTTAATCATTTTAGTGGAGAACTATCTTTCAGCAAAGAATGCTGGAAAAACTGATTATCCTGACAGGAAAAAAACAAAAAACAAAAAACAAAGCCTTGTACATCATCATAAAAATTGAAACAAATTAATTTAAAATTAATCATAAACTTAAAATATTAAAGCTAAAACTATAAAGTTTATAGCAGAAAATGTAGAGCAACATCTTCATGACTTTATGGTAAACAAAGATCTCTTTTAAGAAAATGCAGAAGCATTATCTATAAGTTTAACAAATAACCATAATGAATTATAAACTTAATAACATGAAATTTATCAAATTTTAAATCTGCTTGTAAAAAGTCACTAAGGAAATCTGCACTTAGAATAATATTCAAAATATCTTTATATTACAAAGACAGTTTAGAATTGTTAATAGTGAAAAAAGTTAGATTTTTTAAAATGGTTTGTAAAGTCCATTAAGAGAACTACAAGACATATAAAAATACATTATCAGAACAATGCAAATTAAAGCTGCTTTGAGCTACCACTTAACACCCACTAGAAAAGTTAATATTAGAAAGACCTTCAAGCACATATGTTGGTGAAGATGTGAAGTCACTGAAACTGAAGCTTACATGGGGGGAGCAGGGTGTAAAATAGTAAAACTAATTGAGAAAATATGTTTGAAGTTTCTTTTAAAGTTAATCATACATCTACCCTGTGACCCAGCAGTTTGACTCTGAGGTATTTACTCAAGAGATGTCAAAACATACATCCACAGAAAGACTTGACCAGGTCAAGGAACTCTCCCCTCACCTGCTGTTAATGTTGGTGGCTGATGGCTCACAGCTGCTCCCTCTCCAAAGAATTGTCTTCAGTTAATAGGTGCCACCTCATTCAAGAAGTTATACTCCCACTCTCAGAGGGCTCAACACAACTGATGACTGATACATAGTACAGAAGGCCCAGCCTCCTTCCCTCAAGAGAAATCCAAGACTTGACCTCAGACCTCTTTCTTACCCTTCCTCTCTTGTACCTCTTTCCTGAGAGCACTCCTGAAATAAATTATCTCTACCAGAATCCAGGTATCAGGGTCTGATTCTAGGGCCCTGATATGGGATGTGAGGTGACAGTCCTGAGAACTTTTTGTAAAGAAGTTTATATAAACTTAACTTCTATTACCAAAAAAACTGGAAGGGAAACTCACAAATATCCATGTATATTGGATAAACACTGATATATCTTTGAATTGATTGAAAACCATAGAATTGATCTGAGGGGAGTGAAGGGGAAGAAATGACTTAATGGATGAACTACTGTTACACAGAACAATATGTATGATTCTCAAAGACAAAAATACTGCAACCCATTTCTTATGCCATAAGGTTAGTCAACAATTGGGATGTGCATCAATTTAATCTCCAGTGAGAATAATTGTGAGTGTCTCAATGGCTTTTATAGACATTAGGGAATTAGAAATGCTCTGGTAAAATAAGAAGAGATTATAGATATATATATATATAAAATATATACAAAATAAGACATATATATAATATATATAAAATAAGAAGAAAATTCTCTGTTCTCTCTTGATGAACACATACTATGCTGGTATATAGTATATATGTTCTATAATTCTATTTGTGGACTGACCAACCTCCCAACTTCTTGAATAAGTTTTCATAATGTTTTTTGACCGAGTCTGTTTCACTTAGATTAATTTTATTTTAGTATGGATTTTTGCTGTGAGGGAGGAGGGATTTACTTCTTGAATGAACTAATACTTTTTAATCACTTTTTTTGAGACTAGCATTCATTTAATATTTAGAATTTTCTCTTTGTTTTTCCTGTGGTTGCTTTCCATTTCTCCATTTCCATTTTTTCCGTATTGTTTTGTTTTTGATAAGAAAAGGCATGAGTTTATCTATTTTTACTTTTTTAAAAAAACTGATCCTTAAATTGACAGATTTGATTCTTTTCTTGCGTTGAATACTTTTTGATTTACAAATTTCCTTCTCCTCACTTGTGTGGTTAGTTTCATGGCCCAGCTGAGTGGCATTCTAATCACTTGGATATTTAGTTTCTGACTGTTTTTTGAAATGGAAGCATTAAATCTATACTTCTATCATTTTGAGAGAAATCTGAAGTTGTAATATGTCATGTTTTCAGATTTGCTTGTATTAAAATGTTCTGTAATTGAAAGCATAACTATCCTCTTTGCAGACTACTTAAAGGGCAGTATTTGGGTTTTCCCACCTAAATCCCAGGTATTTAGGATTTTATGGCCATTGTGGTTTTCAATTTTGTCAATTACTAGTTTTATTACATATTAACCACATTAAGTAGTCTACACATTCTTTTCCTTTTAGAAATTATTAATTTTTTTGTATTGTAGATAATGATCAATTTAAAAATCTCCCCTGAGGCTTTGTAAATAATATGTATTCTCTGCTAGTTAAAAAGTTGACATATCTAGTAAATCAACCTATTTCTTTTATTATCCAATTATGTGTGTTATGTCTACTTCACCAAATGTGGTACATTAGAATCATCAACATTCATATTTCTCTTAATGTCTACAGTTACTAGAGTTTTACTTTATGTATTGTAAAAATATTTCATTTGACTAAAGTTTCATGAATTACATTTTATTGAGGCTGATAATTATCAAACTGAAATGTATTATTTTCCCTTTGATGTGCTTTGCCCTGTGTGTTATGTGGTCTAATGCTAGTACTGTCACTTTTTCTCTTTTTGTTCAAGCTTACTGGTATTTAGCCTAATATGTTCTCATCCACTGCATATACTGTATGTAAATATACTCAAAGCAAAGTGTATATATATATATGTGCACACACACAGTGATACTTTGCTTTGGGAAAATTTATATTCATCACATCGATGGATTTTTTTAATTAATACAAGTGAGCTTACAATTTATACAAATCTGTTTTGAAAGAATTTTGGATAAGATTTCAAAGAAATTGCAAGAATTCCCAGAAGTTTCTTCACCTAACTTTCACTAGTCTTAACATTTCATATAACCATGGCTGACATACTGTTAACTAAATTAACATTTTCATGGGAAATCTATCAGTTGTCCCACTAGTGTCCTTTGCTTGTTCTACAATATATTTTATTTGTCATGTTTGCTTGATCTTCTCCAGTCAGTGACAATTACTTAATTTTCTTCCCTTTCTTTTCATGAAAGTATTTTTGAAATGCAAGGTTCAGACATTTTGTAAAAGATTCCTCAGTTTAAATTGTTTCATGTTTTTTCATTCTTACACTGGGTTATGGGTTTTGTAGGGGAAATGTTATAGAGTACTTTCTCACCATTTGTTAGCCGAAAGTACATGATATCAGCAAGACTTATAACTGGTGCTATTAACCTTGACCACTCACTAAGATCATGTCTACCAGATTTCTCCACTATAAGCTAATTGTTACTTTTCTTTTCTTTTTTTTTCAATTTTTTTAATTTATATATAAATTTCACAACATTGTAATCCCCAGGGTTTACCCTCCCTCCCCTCCCTCCCCTCCCCCTTCCCCTCCTGCTCAAAGTTGTGTTCTTCAGTTTGGTGCTTAGCTTGTTTTGACTTTTCCCCAAGTCTTTTGTTTATTTTTTCACTGTATCCCATATGATAGTGAAGTCATTTGGTTTCTGTCTTTTTCTTCTTGACTTATTTCTGCTAATATGATTCCTTCTAAGTACATCCATGTTATAAAATCATCAAATTTGTCATTTTTAATTGATGAGTAATATTCCATTGTGTATATGTACCACATTTTTTTCATCCAGTCATCTGTTATGGGGCATTTAGGTTGCTTCCATGTCCTTGCAATTATAAGTTATGCTGCAGTAAACATCCGAGCACAGGTGTCCCTTTGTACCCACATATAGGTCTCTTTTGGGTAGATTCCCAAAAAAGCAATTGCTTGGTCAAATGGTAATTCCATTTTCAGTAACTTGAGGGTCCTCCATACATCTTTCCATAGTGGTTGGACTACTTTACATTCCCACCAACAGTGTAGTAGTGTTCCTTTCTCTCCACATCCTCGCTAGCAATTCTGTTGTCTGTTCTTTGGATGTGGGCCATTCTTACTGGTGTAAAGTGGTATCTCATTGTTGTTTTGATTTGCATTTCTCTTATTACTAGCGAAGTTGAGCAGTTTTTCATGTGCCTGTTGGCCATTTGTAGTTCCTCTTTGGAAAAGTGTCTTTTTAGTTCTCCCCATTTTTTGATTGGGCTTTTTGTTTTGCTTTTGTTTAGTTGTGTTAGTTCTTTGTGGATCTTCGTTATTAAACCCTTGTCACTCATGTGGAGGGCAAAGATTTTTTCCCATTCAATTGGGCATCTTTTAGTTTTATCTGTTGTCTCTTTTGCTGTACAGAAGCTTTTTAGTTTGATGTAGTCCCATCTGTTTATGTTTTCCTTCATTTTTTTGCCATCTGGAGATGTTTCCAGAAAGGGATTTCTATCATTATATGTGAATGGTATGATTCTCTATATAGATGACCCCAAAAAATCCACAGAAAGATTACTTGAAATAATAAACCAGTTCGGTAAGGTAGCTGGATACAAAATCAACACACAGAAGTCGGTAACTTTCCTATATGCAAAAAGTCAAATAGAAGAAGAAATCAGAAAAACCATCCCATTTGCCATTGCACCAAAAAAAAAATATTTGGGAATAAACCTAACAAAAATTGTGAAAGAATTATACAAAGAAAATTTTAAAACACTCCTAAAAAAGACAGAAGACGCAAGGAAATGGACATTCCCTGTTCATGGATTGGAAGAATTAATTTATCAAAATGACCATCTTACCAAAGGCATTCTACAGATTCAATGCAATCCCAATAAAAATCCCAATGACATTTTTTAAAGAGATAGAACAAAAATTACTGAAATTCTTATGGAATAACAAAAGACCTCAAATATCCAAAAGCCTCCTGACCAGAAAAAGAGAATAGAGGTATTACAATTCCAAACTTTAAACTATACTACAAAGCCATAATAATTAAAACAGCATGGTATTGTTACAAAAACAGACAGATCAATGGAACAGAATTGAGTGCCCTGAAATAAAACCACAGATATATAGTCAACTAATCTTCGATAAAGGTATGAAAAACTTACCTTGGAACAAGGATAGCCTCTTCAATAAATGGTGCTGGGAAAATTGGACTAAGACATGCAAAAAAATGGACCAAGAAATCTCCCTTACGCCATGTACAAAAATAAACTCACAATGGATAAGAGACTTAGAGGTCAGACCTGAAACCATAGCATGCATTGAGGAAAACTTGGGCAAAACTCTCCATGAACTACAGTTCAGAAATTGTTGCTTTTCTATATGCTATTTGTAAAGGCTAATATGAAAATGTTCTACGTGTGAATGACCTGCATATTTGGGCTGTTTTAGGATGGGACCAGTCCATTGGATATAAAGTATTTTTATTTTTGAGACTAGGTCTCGATATTTTTGCCCATGGAACCGCAGGCTCACGTTGCCCAGGGTACCACAGACTCAAGAAATCCCCATCCTCAGCTTCCCAGGTAACTGGGATGACTGGCGTGTGCCACCTGCCCAGCTATTTTTTGGAACTAGGTCTCGCTATGGGCCCCAGGCAGGACTCAAACCATGATCCCTAGCTCTGGCTGCTTCATAGGCTGAAGCTTACAGGCACAAGCCACCATGCCCGGATGGATATATAGTATTTTAAAATGCATTCACCTGACAATGAACATTCAGTTTATTTCCATGTTTTTGACAATTGTGGATTATGGGAAATCAGGTCTCTCCTTGAAATCTGATTTAGATTCCTCTGGATAAATACCCAGAAATGACACTGTTGGATCATATGGTAATTCTGTTTTCCGTTTTTGAAGGAACCACCATATTGTTTTCTATAGTGGATGTCCGATTTTACAGTTACGCCAACAATATGCAGTGATTCTCTGTAGCTTCCCTAATCATAACAGAAATGTATATTAAACCCCAATGAGTTATTGTCCCAGCAGGTTTTCAAGTAGTCCCTTGGGTACAGGGACCTTGGTTTCTTCTGAAAACCTAATGAGTGCTGGGAAGTTATCTACTGCTATTGACATTATTGAGACTGAATTTACACAAACTGATAACTATGGCTAACACTTAAGGTCATGTGACTGAGATGTTACTGAAGCCAGACAGAGGTAGTAAGAAGCCCTTGACCTGACTAGAATACTGACTGGTGTTTTGGTCTCATTTACTACAATAACTGACTTAGTGTCAGTACAAAATTCTGGCTGGTAATTTGTGGAAATGCATGTACTGTCACTCCCAGGCAGACACTGTGGAGATCAAAAGACTCTGAAGATCAGCCTGGATGACTGTATATGTCATGTGAACCTGTGTGTAGACATGCACGCCCAAACTCCAACACCATCTAAGTCACTCTACACACCCCCTGTAGGTCCTCTTTACCTCTGGTATCAAGAACTCAAGAAGCAAGTTGGGTTCTTGGTTGAAAAGAGAGTGATCCTGGCAGAAAATGATCATAGATGTTACTAATTTCTGTTCTGTTCATATCTGTGCCTCAGGAACATCCAGGAGTGGAATAAGTGCGTAGGTAATAGTTTTCTTTGTGTACATGATGTAATATTTACACTACAGCTGCAGGACAAATAGGTCATTCTTATCTCCAATTATAGAGACTCCAAGTATTCCAATTTCAGATTCTTTTAAGCATATCTAAAAGATTTTATTTCATTCATCTATGATCTTGGTAGGTGCTCCAGCCAGAGACTGCTTTTATTTATTATATATTTCTAATGGACTATCAGAAAGTCTGGATTTGAGTCCTGGATCTTTCATTATGAGGTCTGCATAGATTTATTGGTTTATTCATTTATAGAATAAGAAAGGAATTTTGTCTTTATGACCACTGGGATGTTCTGAGAATCACAGGTTAGAACTTGAGTGTGTGGGAGGTTGATGTAGCAAATTCAATCATCTCTGCTACATTACAGGATGATATAGCAGTTAAAGCACTAACCTCTCATGGATTGGCAGGATATAGGTTTCAGTAGTAATCTTCTGCAGGTACAAACTTGGAAGATTGCTTACTCCTTGTGCCTCAGTTTCCTGGAAAAGGATGTTATCATTTCCTGTCCTAAAGTTATGTTTCAAGCCTAATACAACATCTCACTGCACCTGGCATAAAATAAATACAATTAAATAGACCCTGTTAACCCAGAGCTGTTACACAGTTGTGTAGAATTCTTGTATCTACTGAATAACATTAACTTTCAGGAAGACCTTATTCTTTGATCTTCCCACACTGTTTGGAAAAAAGTCACAAAATTGTCCTCTGATCCCTTATGAAATATATGTCCCCACAGACTGCAACTCATTTTCTGTTCTATATAGGCATCCTAAGACTTGTTCATAATCATGGATAGTGCTATTTAAAAAATAAAAGGCATATTTAGCCAACCCAAATCCATCCTTTCATGGAGAAGGAAATTGAGCCAGAAAGTTTAGACAACTTGACATAGAACTAACTTGATGCTGGAGCCAGGCCTTCTCACCCTGAGGCCGGTGTTTTGTCCACAAAGCTTGACATGTTCCAATAATATTCACAGGTTTATAATACCCTTTAGTGTAGAAAAGAGAAGTCTGAGTCCCCTTTCTCACAACTTCTGGAAAGTCCCTAAGGTTTCTGAGAATTCCTAAGAGCTTCAATTCCTGTTTCTTCATCAGTTTACTTCATCTGTGAAAGGGTTTCCCATCTTGCACTGTGTTGACCTTCTTTCATGCTATGTTGACCTTTTCAGTTTCATTTCATTTTCAAAATCAATTTTTCTTTCAGACTCCAGTTTCCAAGTTCAAAAGTAAAATCCCAGGTCTTGAATTTTCTCTATCCTGACTCCTCTCCTTTGTTCTTCTATATTAGTTCACTCTCCTCCTCCTGCCCTTTCATTATCCTGAAACTATATTGCTACTGATTTTTAAAGAAGGTTTAGTTTAACAGGTATTAATTTAGAAATGCAGAACCAGAAACAAGTTATTTTCATTTTCTGATGCAGAGCAATTTAGCTCTCAAATTCTGTGCCACCTCCTTTGTCACTAAAGCTTGTGAGGGCTTGGATTAAGCTTGTGTACCAGGAACCCTTCACTCTTTTGAACAAAGCAGCTGCTATGGTCCTTCAGCCACAAATACTTGCTCAGAAATTTCAGCTGGACGAACCTTTTAATAATTCTGTCAGAAAAGCACCTGGAAAGATTGTGATTGTCTTGACTTGGGTCAGGTGCTTAGATGAAAATTTATGCCCAGAAATGGGATTCATTCTACCCAGACCTTTGTGGTAGCCCTCCCCCTATAATGGAGATCTTGTGGTGGTAAATAATATATCCCAGTCATGGGTAAAGTGTTTCATGCCAGGTATAAGGCTTCTGGGACTGAAAGATAGAAAAGAGATGATGGACAGACAAGAATCATATCCACTTCAGGTATCAGCATTAGGAAAAGGAATACAGACCCCTGCCATACGTTGTTCTCTACATTGCTGCTGTGTTAATCTGGGAACTCGGTTAATATGAATTTCTTACAACTTCAAAATCTTCTGAGGCTATCCTCTGATTCAATGGCTAAATTTGGGTTGGGGAAGAGAAAATACCAAGGTAACATGAGATCTGCACCCAGAATTTTTTTTTTTTTAATTTTAGATACTGCATCTACCACTGCCCTTTAGTAAAGACATTCTTGGGATGGTCTCATTGCTGTTGCACAAATGCACTTTGTATAGTTCTGTACACACGCCATTACACCATCAAAGTGCCTGCTCCTTCATTTATGAAATCCTTACTGTTCTACAGTAAGGTGCTTCCTAACCCCAAATGTGAAATCTCACATGATCACCTGCTTCCAATCACCCAGCATAGTAACAGAGATGAACAGGATAGGACAGCAGCTGTAAACAGAGTTTCCTCATCTAAGTGTCAGGAATATAAGAAAATACCTGCTTGGGATATGTCATTTTTAGACTAAAAAAAACCCCATAAGTTCCTTTATGCTTTCTTAGCCCAGTCAGTTTTCAACAAAAGAGTATTGCATTAGATGCTTGTAAGATCCTAGCAAACTCCAAAATTCAACAGGAGAACCTATAAAACTAAGTTTAAAAATGTCAACTCTTTGGAACCTCTGGTAGTATGATTTTTAATAAGAAATACGCATTTGATCTTTGTTCCCATTCCTGACACAGACCTTTCTAATTTCCTAAGGATAAGAAAAGACATGAATGATGAAAATGGTACAGGTAAGAGTTGACTCTTTTGTTGTTCATCATAAACCCTTTTCAACCACCCCTGAGTTATGTTAAAGAAGTAACTTGGAAATCCCCTGAGATTGGAGACTGCCAGGGAAATTAATCATCTGGTTAGAGGTTTGAAACTTCCAGCCCCACCCCCTGACACCCAGGTAGGGGCAAAGTGCTGGAGGCTGAATTCATCACTAATGGCCAATATTTTCATCAATCATTCCTGTAATGCTTGTAATGTAATGAAATCTTCTTAATGACCTAATCAAGGGGGTTGAGAGCATTTCCAGGTTGGTGGGTGAGAGGTGCCAAAAAGGCTTAATACCTGGGGAATATCATCAGATCCCTGCCCTAATGCCTTGTCCTATGCATCTCTTCCTCTGACTTCTCCAAATGTGTATCTTCTTATAAAAACTGGTAATTTGATGCATAACTCTCCTGAGTTCCGTGAGCTGCACTAGCAAATTACTCAATTCAAAAGGGGGGATGTGGAATCCCTGATTTATAGCCGTTCAGTGAAAGTACAGAAAACCCAGGACTTGAGATTGCCCCCTACAGTGTGTTCAGTCATGGGGACTGATTCCTCACCTGAGGGTTGTGATGCTATCTCCAAGCAGGTAATATCAGAGCTGAATTGTGGGACACCCAGCTGGTATCACAGAATGGGTCAGTATGAAACTCACTCTTGTCCACCAGAAATGGTGTGAAAAGTAGAGAAAGAGAGTTTTCCTTTCAGCACCATATGTAAATTTCCTTTCAGTGCTTTAAAAAGCACCCACTTAAGAAAACAGAAAGATGGTGTGTCCCTACATTATGGTCACTCTTCTTTCAGAAGCTGCTTTGCATTTTGTTTTCAGGAAGATATAAATAAACACTTACCTCTCACAGTGTTCATGGCTCCCTTAAAAAAATGAATGGAAGAAGCAGATTGAATGCCAACCTCTCTGCCCATTTGTTGAGAAAAGAAGTAAAGTTCTTTTTTGATACATGTCTGTTCTCTCCAGTAGAATCAATCAAGCTTTAGAACTACATTTGTTCATCCATTTACTTTCCAAGAGGGTGGGATGGTCACAAATTCTGCCAAGGAAACAAAGCATAATGGATAATAGTACCAGTTTAGAAATTTGCATGCAATGTGATTTTTAAATGATAGTTTATTAAGCATAGCACATGAATAAATTTCCAAGAAATGGCTGCACACAAAGGTGTAATGAATAGAATCATCTTTATTTCCAACATTTCATTTTGCAACTCCATTTACTTGAAATGATCTGATGTAAAAATACATTGTACAACATATTTCCTTTCATGAATATACTTACATACCATGAGAGAGGATAGGGTCGTTTTTGTTTGAGAGTGAGGAAAAAGTAAGGAAACATGCAAGGTAGCTTTCAAACTGAAATCGTGCACTGTGTTTTGTTCAGTTGTTAAATGCATGTCATACTAGGTTGTTCCAAAATGTCACTCCAGCTGGTGTCAAAGATGCCATCCCACAGTCTTCTGGTCTACAATTGTATTAATAAATATTGGTAATGCCATGAGTCATGCATCTCTTTGCCAAACACTTTATAAAGTCTGCATGTAATCTATATTACAGGTACACAATGGTAGATGAAGTGGAAATATTCTCCTGGTGAGGACACAAAATGTCCCCCAATCAAAATATGTAGCTAAAACAGCAAAGACAATTGCAAGGTGCAGGCAGACACTATCTCTGTTTTATTAATTCACATACATGTAGGTTGCTGGATAAGTCCAAGGCACTCATATTTTTCTAACAAATGGTTGTCTTGAAAAGTCTTGAGGATATCAAAACCAGATACAATTTTTCTGTCAATGTGCTATAGAATATGCTGTTATCTATATACCTAGCCTCCTAACACATCTGCCTGTATAATAAGTACTACCTATGAAGTTAAATCTGAATTTCAGTTTTCTTAGCTGGAAAATAAGGATTAATCTAGTTACCCATTCATTAACAGACATACTAACAGACTGGAAATTTCTAGAGAATAAAAAACTATCATCTAAATAGTTCTCTCTTACCCAGTTCTTTGTCTTTGTCTCTATGACCTCTCTCCTCTGGCTATATTCTGCTAGTACCCAACTTCTCATGTGCTGCAGATTACCACATATTATCATAACTGATTTCATGGATTTCAACCTTTTATTAGCCTGATTTTCTGCCACAAGATAGTCACAGTCTAGCAACATTATATTTTTATTATCTTAAAGGACTCTAATCCCTGTGATTTGTCCAGGTACATCAAGTAGGCTTTCCTTACTCATGAATGTCTTCTGTCTTATTCAGACAAGCTGTTATTTACACCTACACTGAAGCACACACAAGTCCTCTGCAAGAGGCCACAGCATCCAGGTCAAAGGCTGAAAGCACTCTTTGAAAAGTAAGATGGAGCCTGAGTCATAGGCCATGACTAGTTTGAAAAACAGCCAGAGGAATAATCAGAAAGAGAATGACAAAGTATGGAGGTAAGCCTCAGAGTGAAAGAGATGCTACCAAATAGAAAATAAATAAAAATACTTAGAACTAAAGAAAATGATAGTGACGCTGAATTTCTTGAAATCTTGACATGTATTGGCCACTGTGTTGTGTTCTCGTGTGTGGTTTCATTTAATTCTCAAAACATCTCCAAAAGGGTATTATTATTCTTCTCATTTTAGCAATAAGGAAATCATGGCTCATAGTTAAGTAACTTGACCAAGCTACACACACAGCCAGTTGGCAGAATCAAGAGTCAGACAACTCAAGCTGTCAGATGCCAAATCTCAGGCTCTTAACCATGCTTGCACAGACTGTCTTCCAGATGAAGAAGGGTGGCTAGGAGAAAGGAGCAAAATGATGTTTCAACAATACTTAAGCTGGAAACTTATATTCTGCCTTTTTGCACCTGCACCTTATCTATCCTAAATAAATAATTTCTGCTTATACTTTTATCTAAGGAATGAAGTTAAGGGATATCAGGATGCTTAAAAGGGGTGTACAGGATGTTCAGATTACAAATAACCACACTACAAATAACTAGCTAAAGTAACAGAAGTAATAAGGGTTTTATTCTCTCCTGTAACAGACAGAGACATGGTGATTCAGGAAATTTTGAATGGCACAGCTTTGCCCTGTGTTTCCACTCTGCCATCTCAGCCTAGCAGAGTAGTGGCTCCTCATAATCACAAGATGGCTTCAGTACCTTTAGTCATCAAAGTTAAAGTAAAATGTCCATTTAAGAATTGAACCCGTTTTTCTTCTGCTTCTCTATTTAGTAGAGAAGAAAATTTTTTTCCTTAATAATTTATTTATATATAAATTTCACATCTTTGTAATCCCTGGTGTTCAACCACCACATTCCCTCCCTGACCATTCCCACTCTCTCTTGTTCCCCTTCCCCTGAGTTGTGTACTTCAGTTTGGTTGTTAGCTTGTTTTGACTTTTCCTCATGGCTTTTTGTTTATTTTTCCTATGTCCCATATATTAGTGAAACCATTTGGTTTCTGTCTTTTAAGTACATCCATGTTATCATAAAATCGTCAAAGTTGTCATTTTTAATTGATGAGTAGTATTTCATTCTGTATACCACATGTTTTTTTATCCAGTCATCTGTTTGGGGACATTTGGGTTGTTTCCATGTCCTTGAAATTATAAATAGTACTGCAGTAGACATCCGGGCACAGGTGTCCCTTTGTAGAGCTTTGAGGTCTCTTTTGGGTAGATTCCCAGAAGATTGCTGAGTCAAATGGTAGTTCCATTTCCATTAGTTTGAGGGTACTCCACACAGCCTTCCATAGTGGCTGGACCAGTTTACATTCCCACCAGCAATGTAAGAGTGTTCCTTTCTTTCTACATCCATGCCAGCACTTGTTGTTGCACGTTTTTTGGATGTGGGCCATTCTTACTGGTGTAAGGTGGTAACTCATTGTGGTTTTGATTTGCATTTCCCTGATTGTTAGTGATTTTTTTTTTTTTTTTGAGACTAGGTCTCGCTATTTTTGCCTATGGAACCTCAGGCTCTTGTTGCCCGGGGTACCACAGAGTCAAGCAGTTCCCAGCCTCAGCTTCCCAGGTAGCTGGGATTACAGGCACACCATTTTTTGGAACTAGGTCTCTCGCTACGGGCCCCAGGCAGGACTCGAACCACGATCCCTAGCCCCTGCCGCTTCATAGGCTGAAACTTACAGGCAGGAGCCACCGTGCCCGGCTTGATTGCTAGTTATGCTAAGCAATTTTTCATGTGCCTGTTGGCCATTTGTACTTCCTCTTTGGAGAAGTGTCTTTTTAGTTCTTCTCCCTGTTTTTAACTGTTTTTTTTTTTTTTTTTTTTTTTGACTAATTATTGCTATTGTTGCCCTTGGAACCACAGGTTCATGTTGCCCTGGGTACCACAGACTCATGCAATCCCCAGCCTCAGTTTCCCAGGTAGCTAGTACTACAGGTGCGCGCCACCAAGCCCAGCTATTTTTTGAGGACTATGTCTCGCTACATTTCCCCGGAAGGACTCCAACCAAGATCCCTGGCCCCAGCCGCGGCTTCCTAGGCTGCCACTTACAGGCATGCGCCACCATGCCCGGCTCTTTGTGTATCTTTGTTGTCAGACCCTTATTACTTGTATGGAGGGCAAAAATATTTTCTCATTTGGTTGAGTTTCTTTTTGTTTTTTTTTGTTTTTTTTCTGTTGTCTCTTTTGCTGTATAGAAGCTTTTTAGTTTGATGTAGTCCCAAATGTTTATGTTTTCCTACATTTATTTGCCAGGTATAGATGTGTCCAGAAATGGATTTCTGAATTGTAATTCCTGAAGGATTTTACCCAGGTTTCCTAGAGAGGAAAATCTTTACCAGAAGCTTTTTTTGAGGAATTTTTGAACATCCATAGGCCAAACACTGGTAAGGAAGATAGGGTAGCATATAGACCGTGTTCAGTCTTGGAGGGAACTTGCACACTTCTTATTGCTTTTGCTTTTGGAAAAGGAAAGTCCAGAACAAAACTAGGAGAAAGAAAGAAGATATAGAAGATATGTAATGGGGAAGACAAGGGGGGAGAAAGGGATTACACAGTAAGCAATAGATAGATAGATAGATAGATAGATAGATAGATAGATAGATAGATAGATAGATAGATAGATAGATAGGTAGATAGATAGATAGATATAGATATAGATATAGATATAGATATAGATATATATACTTCCCTGCTGGAATAGGGGGAAAGGAGATTGCTTGCTTCTGACCCCCTTCCCCAGTCCAATTTTTCCATAAATTATGCAAATTGGTAAATTATGCAAATTGGTCAGCCACACCAATAAGGAATAAGGAATTTCAAAGGATCACAGGGGAATTTTATCTGCAACACAAATAAGCCTCCACTCTGTTTGTTGAGTAGGTTTATATAGTTGTGAAGAGTTTTAAAAGCAAGATGATATTCAAACCTCCCAAGGTTGCTGTCTTACTCCCAAAATGTCTTCTTATGGGACATCTGTACTAAACTGCTGCTGGAGAACACAAAAGTAATAATGAATCAATAGAGCTACTGTAATCACAGTCTTGCCTCCTACCTAAAATGTATTCATCTTCATGAAAATACTAACTCAGTATTTCTCATGTGCAGTACATCACACTTCAGCTATTTGGTCTTGGCTAGTCCTTCTTCAGTCACACATCTTTGTATAGGAGATGCTAGAAAAATTATCATCTTGTAGACATCTCAGACATATTTTGTTTACCAGTACAGTTCCAGGCAGAGTTTTTAGTTGATATGCAAACTGTATCAGACTATGTAACCAACTGGGTTTCTTATTTGGTGGGAGGCTAAAAACCAAAACTAAATGGCCCATGGAAATTTATTTCAGGAAAAGTACTTCCACCTTGAGAGAATCTTTCAAATCAGCAGAATATTAAACTGATGTTAATAAAAACAAATATGTGACATCCCCTACTGTCCTCCACTACATTCAGTTCTAGCCACACACACCTCATTCAGGAAGCCTCCCACCCCCAAATTAGCAGTATTCTAGTGTGAGGAACTCCTGTCACATCTATCTCCTGTTTCAGAATCTGTTCTTGCTTCTTTAGGAGTCATGAAAGAGGCCAGATGAGTCAGGAATAGCCTCAAGTTCAAGATCCACCAGTCTCAGTGTCACACATCTCTGTGAAATGTGAGAGGAGTGTGGCTGTCCAAAATTGCACACGTGGGGGTTCTGAGCCAAAAACTGATGTGCCCACGACATGGATACTGTTAGCCAATTGGGACACAAATCCTCCTGCTGCAGATTCTTTAGTCTTCCTGCTATTACAGGATTCTTCCCACACTTTAGAACAAAAAGTTTGGGAGAGAAAAGGAGTCCACGAGTGAATGGACTAATAAATAAGTTCATAGACTAATAAATAAGTCTGCTAATAAATCAGTTCAACGTGCACCTCTCTTTCCTAACTTCCTCAGCTCCCTGAAGGATTGTAATAAAGATCAGTGGAAATTAAGCATCTAACAATAGAGTTGCCAACTGTTTATGAATGCCTACCTTTCTTATGAGCATATGAGCACTGCTATTTATAACCTCATGTTTTTACTGTGAATGTGATTTTACTGTATTGTTACTTTATAGAATCCTTGATTCACGATTAAAAATTGCTTTGTAAATAGGGCATTTTCATTGACAATTCAATTCTTGTTTACCCCAACCAATAATATAGAGAGCTGTAAGCTGTTCCTCTTTGCCCACAAACTTTGCCCTCAAACTTTGATTGGGTTTCAGTAAAAAGGACTCTGAAATTGATGAAATCCCCCAGACACTTTCTATACCCTCTCACTACCTATGGAAGGACTAAGATGAATGCTTACTACTGAGTACCTATGACAGGTCAGGCACTTTATTGGATGCTTTCATCTGCCTTATACTTTAAATATTACGACTGATGTTCATCAAAGCAAAGAAGCCTGGAGGCATTCTCTGATTTGCTCAAGTTCATTCAGAAAGCAGCCACACAGTGTGACACAAAGCCAGGTTTTTTCCTCAGATCTCCTACTTTTCACACACTATCATATTTTTTCCATCAACAATGACATCTAATGGTGGACAAGCCAGTGAAATAAACAATGGATTTGTGTAGAACTGCTGTGTGGACGGCTCCGTGGTGACCATGGAGCCAGGTCTTTGGAGCTGGGCAGCTTTTGGAATGGAACGGAGCAGAGATATGGTCATGGCTGGAAAAGGAACAGACGGTTGTGTTACCAAAGTAGGCGAGAGGCCAGTCGGAACATGAACACAGAGCTTCAGAAACTCAACCTTGTTCTTGATTCTAGCTACCAGGAGAATTCTTAGGGTTTTTGTTTCTTTTTTTCCAGAGCTCTGAACAACAGAGCATAGAATTCAACCAATTTACCTAGCCAGTCAACAAATATTGATAGAACAGCTCCTCTGTGCCAGGCACAGAATTAAACACTGGGGACTCAGCAGAAAACATGACACACATGATTCTAGCCCCATGCGAATTACATTCTAGAAAGACTGACAGTAAACAAGTAAGCAATGATTTAATGAGGTAATTGATTGTGTTGTGAAAGTAATAAATAGATTCATGAGTTAGAAACTGGGAAAGAGAAGAAGACCTCTCTGATGTGTATGAGAGCCAATGGGCGAAAGGCAGATAGACAGTTGTGCAAAAAGAAGGAGCTTTTCCAACACAAGGGACCCCACCCCACAAGATCTTAGTAGATGGAGATGGGTGGAAGGGACAGAAAGAAACTGGTGGGTGTGGAGTCCAGTGAGCAGGAGAGATGATGTGTGACATGAGAAGGAGGCAGAAGTCAAGTCTGGAAGTGCATTTTAGGTCATAGGTAGGAGTCTGGATTCTGTCCTATGTCTAATTAGAAGCAGGAAAGTGATGTGATCTGATTTGCACTTTTAAAAAGATCCCTCTGGCTGCTGGAAAACAGGCTGGGAATCAGGATTGGACACAAAAATCGTATTCAGAAGCAAATATGATCGCTTGTAGAAAAAGGGAACCTCTTTGAATAACTTGAACTTGTAACAAGGACACTTGTGATCTTACTCTATTTTTTTCAAGATAACCACTAGTTATCTTGTGAATACCTTTTCTGATTTTTTTTTCAAAATAGGTTAAAGTGGAAAAACCACTTATCTTGCCCTTTATAGGGAAAACACAGGTTTTTTTTGTTTTGTTTTGTTTTTTTTCCCTCCTGTGTATCTCCTTTTCTATTCACCCTGAATATTTCACCCCTGGTTGCTAATGATATGATACTTCTGATCACTAAATGTGTAGATGTACATACCTCCAACCCCAATCCCAATCAAACAGTTCACTCACCAGCTAGGTGTTTTACAATTCAACTCAAATATGATACTATCTACTTGGCAATAGTTTTGGATCCCACAGACAAAAGGTCAGTCTGGTGAGTCCGGACACACTTTACAAGCTAGTCAAGAGTAGGTCACTGTGCTAGCTGCAGTTGTCTGATTTAGCTAGAAATCAGAGAGTCCTATGCCTCTTGCTCAGGTTCCCTTAAATCACTAGAGTGGCCCACAGAACTCAGGGGAATGCTTGCCTTTTCCTGTATGTTACAGGATATGACAATCTTATGAATGAACAGCCAGATGGAGAAACACACAGGCCGAAGTGTTCAGGAGGTGCTGAGCTCAGGAGATTCTATCTCCAGAGAATCAGGTGTATTTGTCATCCTGGAAGCTCTCTGAATCCTGTATTTTGGGGATTTTTGTGAAACTTCATCATATGGGCTTGATCAATCAATATGGAAGCTTTAATGATCAATCAGTTCCCTTCTCAGTCCCTCTCAGTTTTCAAGAGAATAGGAGGTGAGGCTGATGATGCCAAGTTTCTGATCAAGCCTCCACTTTCTGTTGACCAGCCCCCACCAGGAGAACACTTATCAAAACAAAGTTATTTCTAGCTTATCATACATATTACTGTTTTAAATTTAACATTTTATGAGGATATGTTTATCTCATATTTTGTTTTATATAATTTTTGATGGTGCTACGTTAACACATCGGTATGTTTTTGCAGTAAAAATTTTCACTGTTATAATCCAGTATTTGTTTTGTTTGTTTTCCCTTATACCACAAAGTATTTCTCCAATTTAGATTCCCACAAATTTAACTCAATGTTGACACTATCTCTCCGGAGATAGGATCAGATCCCACAGGTTAAAGATTCAATCCTACAAAACTGTGTCCTGGCTCCCAACTTCAGAGAAGTTGTAAGCACAAGACTTGTTGTTATCTGTGCTTCCGACCCACTAATTATAAATAAGGTTCCCACAACCCCAAGCCCCGACTTGAGTTGGAGTAATTTGCTAAAGCAACTCAGAGTATTCAGAAAAATGTTTCATTTACTAGGTTGGCAGTTATTATAAAATGATATAATTTAGGAACACTTAGATGAAAAGCTTCATAGGGCAAGATATGTGGGACAGAACTTGGATCCTAGCTAATGACTCTCCCTAAATCTCCTTGAAACTTCCCAGGTGGAAATCCTGGGAACCCTGACCTTTGGGTTTCTGTGATGGCTCCATCACAAAGGCCTGATTAAATCATTGACCACTGGAGCCCAAACAGTATCTCCAGCCCCTTCCCCCCCCCCCCCAAAGGCTGGGGGTGGGTGGGCCTGAAAATTCCAGCCCATTAAACAGAAGATTGGCTTCTCTAGCAACTCTCCCCCACCTTTGGAGTATGGAAATGTTCCTGTAGTCACCTCATTAACATAAAAAAGGACACCTCTGCTGCTGTCATCACTTTAGGAAATTCCAATGTTTTAAGAGAAAACAGAGAACCGGGACTAAAACCAAAACAGGGACACGGACTAAAATCAAAATGGTACTCATGTTATAATTTACAGCATCATGGTACTGCAGTGAGCAGTCTTAAAGGTAAAACTTGAAACTTGATGAATATATTTGCTATTTTTCTAAGGGAAAATTATCAGTGATGTAGTCCTGGTTTGAAGATAAAATGTTTTAAACTTTTGATATGAGCATGGTTTTTGCTGTTGTTGTTGTTTTTGAAACTAGGTTTCACTATTTTTGCCTGTGGCACTGCAGGCTCTCGCCCCGGGTACCACAGACTCAAGTAATCCCCAGCCTCAGCTTCCCAGGTAGCTGGGATTACAGGCGCGTGCCACCACGCCCAACTATTTTTTGGAACTAGGTCTCACTATGTGCCCCAGGTGGGACTCAACCGCGATCCCTAGCCCTGGCTGCTTCATAGGCTGAAGCTTACAGGCACGAGCCACCATGCCTGGCCGTGATATGTGCATGGTTAAATTATATTTCAAGAGTTCTTATTTACTCACCTATTTGCCCACTCTTCCCAAAACAAACAATAATCAAATTTTTAAAAATATCATCTTGACTGTTTCTATGACTTTAATATTGTAATTTTTCCTATAAGGATAAAACTAATCAAAACCAAATTAATTTTTAAAATCATTGTGCTGCATGTGCTTTTTGGCTTTTTGCCTTTTTTCTGACAAATGTTTACTTCTGCTTCATTTGCTCAGGCATATTTTGCATTAAAAAAAAATAAGCACAGAACTTAAATTCAGATAAAATCAGAACTTCTTTGAGTACCAAAACTTGGAATAGCTGGTACCAAGTCCTAACCTTGACCTTAATTTGGATGCTGTCTTCAAGGCAGCATCCTCCTGAATGAGTCTGTGTATGCTAAGAGACTTCCACAGGAATGTGTTTGTTTTCGGAAAAAAATTTAGAGATGAGAGTCAGGGAGGAGAGGAAGGAAATAGACACAAAAATAATAGTCCCAGTAAATCCAGTTATCCAGATTTGTCTTTATCTTCCTCATTTTTTTCTCTCTCAAATTTGTGTTTCCATTTTCCTTTGTGGACAAAGAAAAGCAATCTAAGTCTAAGTTTATTGATCACTTATAATATTCCCATCCCATGCCAAGTCCAGAGTATTCAAAGGCAATTCAAAGCTATCTGTGCCCTTTCAGAAAATTCACATAGCAGACAAACTAGCTAATAAAATTGCTCTCAGTGTGACAGGGCAATGCGGAAAGTTGTACAGTCAAGTTATAAGAGGAAGACATGAATTATGCTATGAAAACTGGTAGAGAGCATGACATGGAGGCAGTGTATTGCAGAATGAGCAAGTTCTAAGCTGTATAAGGAAGAATATGAAACCGTCTGGAGTTAGACAACTGAGAGAACAGGGGAAAAGAATATGGGGCTAGACAGCTACTGTGAGATAGACACACACAACAGTGAAAGTCCAGTGGGCATACCACCATGGCCCCTGAGCTAAATACAGCCTCTATCCATTTTGCTGCAGCCTGCCAACTAAAGATGATTCCCACATTTTTTAATGTAAACTACAGTATTAACTATTAGCCTTTCTTCAAATACAGTTATATTATTTTTTTTTCAGTTTCAAGAGAGTCTCCAGAATTTGTTTTACCACTTCAGAAAAAACTAGTGCCAAGCACTAGTTTTATGTCCTATATTCAGAATATTAAATTCTGTCCTGGAGAGGGCAGGGGGGTGGTGATGGCAAATTTACATTAATCAGAAGATAAACATATTTTTGTGAATGTGAATTTGTGTCTATTTATCTATCTGCCATCTATCCATCCATCCATTTATTTTCCTGAGGAAAAGCATATAGGTAAACTAAGGGGAAGAACTATTCTAAAAAAGTCAGTTTAAAACCTGCTAGTACTGTCTAGAAGAGGTGCAGTGCTAAAGAAGGATTAATTGCTTGGTTTAACGGCTTGAAAATACAGGCACCATCTCCTAGACAAACAAATGAAACATTAGATTTGAAGAATAATTTTCCATCATCAAAATGACCTATGGGGAGAAAACTCTAAATCTTGACTCTTGATTACTTGTTTATACTAAATGCTGTTGCCCCCACCCTCTGCAATGACCAGACATGAATTACTCTTTTAGGGAATGTGGATTTCAGCACTGAAGACACTAGAAAACTGTGCTAGTGTCTTTACAAATATGACTAAGGAAAGGCTAAAAGGAGATAATTTATTGAAAGGGCACCCATGTTTGAATTATTGTAGAGGCAGTAATTGGGTATTGCCACCTGCTTGGACTCACTCTAGCACTCATCAGATCTCAGTATCTTGAAGACAGCTGTGCTTCTTGTGGATGTGTTCTACCCTTCATCTTCTGCTCAGTTAAGACTAAGGGGTTGGATGGTGATTCTGACAAACCGTATGATAATGTGGTAAAACTGGGGTTGAACCACAATGAGAGCAGTTTTCTCTCAAGCTTCTCCAGAAAGCAATGGAAGTGGTGATCTGAATCCTTTGTCAGCAGTTTTCTCAGCTCTTTTTGTGTTGCTGCTAGACTCCATCCCTGTGAAATGAAAAGATTTCCACCCAACAGGATGTGCATTTCTAGGTGCTTCCTTTGTCTTCTTTTGAGTCCTTTTGATTAGTAAGATTCTTATTTAAACTACAGAGCAGTAAAAGACCTATGCTGGTGAAGATGCTGTCTCTACACGCAGCTCATGAAGAGTCTGAGACTCTCTTAGTTGCTGTCATTAGCACCGGCTGACCCGAGTCTTACATGTGCAGCTTCTAGAATTCCAGTAGAACCCCATCACCTGGCAAGAGATTGTCCTCTTATTTATCTGCAAACATTTATGAGCAGAGGGGTTGGGAGTGATTTTTACTATAGGTGGGCCTACAGGAGGAGAAAGATGGAGGGTTCCCTGACAATTTTACAGCTTCCAGACTTTCCTCTGATCCTCATCCAGGGTCTCAGCAGCTGCTGGTGGATATTAGGCAGCTTTCTGGCTACCATACTTTTAAAAACTATCTTCCTGTTACCCTCTACTGTCCAGTCACTGTCATCATTCCTTAGCTATTGTTCTGATTTCCCTCAGAACCTCTTGGGAAATTTTGTCACTGTGCCTTCACCCACTGTAACATCTTTTTGAATCTTTGTTCCCAGGTCTTGAAGTAGTTAAGACAAAGTAAAAAAGAAGAAAAAAAAAACAGGGGCAGTTTTTATCAATTTTATTAATTCTTATTTTCTTGGGAGGTTTGTGGAGGTTTCATCCCTTCCGTGGCTTGATCTGTTCCCTAAGTGTGCTTATCTAGAGAAGTAGATGAGCATCCTCTCCCTCTTCTGCCCACACTTATAATACAATCTCGCTTATCTAGAGAAATAGATGAGCATTCTCTCCCTCTTCTGCCCACACTATAATACAATCTCCAGTAATTCTTCTGGTGTCCTCTTATATGTAGAACAGACTTATAAATTGTATTTATAAATATCCTTAAATATCTGCTGGTTTACCAGGAAAATTGAGAGAATTATCTCCTGTAAGACTACATATTTAATGACAACCATGTGTTTATGACAGTTGACATTGGAAATAGAGAACCAGAAACTGTAATAATGACCTCACATTATCCATCTATTGAATCGTGTTGGCATCACTGAAGTATCCCATAATAGATATAAATGGGCTATTTGCAAACGTAAAAATGAAAATGTCAAGACTACTGATCTGAGAGTAAGTGAAACCATCGAAATTTTGAAATCACAATAACTGGAATTCAACAATTGAAATCAATTTTTCTTAAGAATGTTAATTAATAAGGATTGCAATGAAAGAATGAAAGTGCATATTATGATGCTCTAACTTCCTCAAATAACATGAGAAAGAGATGTGACTAAAATTCATGTATATAATATAAACCACCCTACAGATTTTGCAGTTTGGACAGGACATCACAGGATAGTCTGTCTGCTTCACAAGGTGTTCACTGGAACCTTTTCAAGACCCAGTTCAACAAGGATTTTGACTGAGGTTGAAGACCCAAATTAGTGCCAAGACTCTTCTGTCTAGTGTCACTAGGGGTGCCAGGAATTTTTGGGACTATCAGGACTTCCCTCTCCAGTGAGATAGTCAGATTACTTACATGGTGGTATAATGTTCCAAGAGACTGAAAAGGTTCTTAAGGATGAGAAATATGTTACATTCTATAGACCCAAACAAGCTACATGATCCAAGGAAAGGAAAGTAGACTCCACCTCTTGGGAGAAGTGACAGGTAAGTACCATGATGGGAGGCATTGCTGGAAGCCGTTTTTGAGACAACCTACCACCCACTTTTTTATGTCCACGTATGGACACCAGACTCTCCTTCATCAAACTTTACCCAGGCTCTAAGAATTGAGCACTCTTGAACTTAATTTTGGCCAATGAAAACTAACACCATTCCCAGAAACAATTTTTGTCTACCCCCACATAAAGAGATTTAAACAAACACTACTATAATTTCTCTCACTTATAGTCTGTGTCTCTAGGGTAATGATCCCTACCTCTTTAAATGCCTGCCTAAGGAAACTGAACACTGCCAAAATAATTTATTGTTTAAACCAACCAAAATCTAACTAAAGGTCTTTGACCTTCCTTTTCTTAGAACATTTCCTTTAGAAACTCCCAGTTGTAAATTCCTTCTCTGCTCCTTTGAGATGTACCTTCTACAACCCCAGATTGTCTTCCTCAAGGGCTTGGAAGCTGTCCATAGAAATGTAATGAGAAAAGCTAGGAGACTATCTCCCAAGGTCTGTGGAAAGGTAGGAGCCTGATTTTGATCAGCACCACTTAGCAGACACAGAAGGCCTAATCTCATTGACTCCTTCTCCACCTGTTTTTTGTAATTTTCCACCTCCCTAACTCTGTTCAAATCCCCGTTATCGCCTTCCTACTCTCAAATTTTCCCTTTAACATACCCAGTCATGTGTGTACATATTGAGTCAAATCAGTTTCTTTCTCCAATTGCTGTAGCCTGAATAATACCTGTTTTAGTTTTTAGTGTCTGTTGAGTAATTTTTCTTTCATAGGTCTGGTTTTGAACTAGAGCATTTGCCTTTAAGATCAAGAGGTAAACAGAACTGAGCTGTATTTAGAAGTTAGGCCAGAAGCTATTGGCTAGTAAGGGAATTCGAAAGACTCAAGTGAAAGATAAGGTTTAAGATTCAGGTTTGCCATTTAGAGTGTTGGTAGTGCCGTTCATTATCATTGGCAACAGAAGGCAGGAAGGCATAGTTTATTTTCCATTCATATATCCTGATCTGGGGAAGGCTTCCAAATGGAGAAGTACAATTAAGCCATTGGTGGTATAGATTTGTAGCCCTGAAAAAAAAAATGCATAGGAGAGATTAATTTTCAAATTGTAAACATGCCAGGGGCTAATTAAAGTCCTTTGAGCAGCTGAGAAAAACTAGAGGGAATATTTAGAAGAGAAAGAAAAGAAAACTTCAGAATTTGGAGATAAGCAAATAAAATATCATCCATAAAAAACTGAGAAGGATCAGCCACAGAGAAGGCAGGAGAGATTTCAATCAGGAAATGGTCAGAGTATCCATTCTCACCTCAAGTGACCTAAAATGTAGGCCATCCCAGCAAATGAAGGCATTTTGTTTTCTGATTGCTCCAGGGTCTCTTGGGAACAAGATGAGATTTAGTCTTCAACAACAAGAACTAACCTCTGCAAGCTCCCTCACTTCCCCACAGCTGTTGGTAGCATGTGTGGGAACCACTTCTGTAATCACTTCAACAGAGTGTAATATGGATGCATAAAAAATAAGTGTCCAGTATTAGCTGCCCATCATGTGCTAGTACTGTGCCTTCTTACCTTTACTAACTGGATATTTAAGAGTTCTTAAATGTAATGTAACTGAAAGATGAACTTAAGAACTTTGGATGTGATTTTCTTTAGCCACTAATTAGTTCTAGGTACCAGCTTAAGAAAACTCTGGTCTGAAGACCACCCCTGATCCTCAACCTAATGTGTCTGTCCTCAGAAAAAGAATTGATAATCAAAATGGTATGGTATTTTCAGAAATCAGAAAATACCATGGTACATTAAAATGCTGACTTAACCACACCCAAAGTAGGTGCCCAAGATGGAGATGTATCATGTCTCCATTTCCTCTAGCTTCTTTATTTACTGACAGTGAATATCAACCAAGTGTACTCTGTTTTAACATTTGGTGACTAGAATTGCATACTGCTTTTTAAAATTAAATGAAAGGCAGTCTTTGTTGCAAATTATTCATCCATGTCTTCCATTGGTTTCTCCCTGTAACTCATTGGCTCAGCATATTTGAAAGATGCCCTGTGTCTGTAAGCAGCCAACAAGGTTCAGATGACAATTGTTAAATAATTCAATTTTTAAAGGAAAAGGTGGCATGGACCAGATGTGTCCAGAATATTTCTTTTGTTTTTGTTTTTGTTTTTCTAATTAGTCTCATACAGCCTCCTTGAAAACACACAGGGGACCAACGTCATTTCAGAAGACCTCAGCTGGTAGAGAGATTTGTTACTCTCTTTTCACTTAGTGCTAACTTTAATTTATCTAAGTCTATTGCTCAAAAAATATAAAAAATGGTAAGGGCAGAGATTGTGACTTTCAAGTTACTTTTTCACTGAGGACTTGGCATGATTCCATGATCTTGAAGAGCTTCAGTGATGAAACAATGTTTTGATCTGCTGTTCTTAGAAAGATTCATTTTATTTGGACCACTTAGAAAAATCATCAGTTCTGTGAAAATGGTAACTTTTTAATCAGAAAGCAGCCATTTTTACCATCTGAGACTAAAGCATAAGGATTATGCTTATTTCTAATTGGTTCTGCCTTAGTTCTATGCTGTAATTGTGGGTAAAAAAGAAAACAAATGCTTCTATAGTGATGATTACATACAGGACAGCACTAGAAACTCTCTTTATGTATTAACACACCCAATTCCCCAATGACCCTGCAAGATAGACATATAATAGTATCCCCACTTTTCAAGTAAAGAGATAGAGGTCTGTAGAAGACAACCACTTACCTAAGGGCTCAGCTGTGACTGGAGCAGCTGACTGGGAGTCTGTTTTAGATAAGTTTACAGTGCTGTATATACCAAGTACCATCACTGTCTGCAAAGTGGGAAGTCTGGTGAATGACCCAGAACCCTACATAAATACCTACAGGTATTTATAATAAAATGTGGAGCTATAATAATAAAGAGATGTGCCCAATATTATAGTTCCCAGGGGAAGAATAAAAATAAGTTGAGACCTCTGGAAACAGGTCTAAAAAAAATTCCTACAGAGGGAAGTTCCTGAGTTGAGCTTTGAAGATATGAAATAAGCAAAGGTGGATAAGGTTATCCCCAGGCAGATGGGAACATGAGCAGGAGGGCAAGATGACAACATGCAGGGAACCATCTTCAAAGTAAATTGCATTGAATGTGAGATTCCATTTATTATATGCTCTCCATTTTCATATAAGCTACCATAAAGCAAAAACTGCTGCCAATTATCCTATGGGTCATTATCAGTTGAAATATGCATGCTATGCTGGGCCCAGTGGCACGTGTTTTTAATCTCAGCCTATGAGAGAGGCCAGGACTAAAAAGTGCTTGAATCCGCAGGTTTGAGACCTCCCCAGGGCAACATAGCAAGAGCTAGTCTCATAAAATAGCTGGGCGTGGTGGCCCATGCCTGTAATCCCTGCTACCTGGAAAGCTGAGTCTGGGGATCGTTTGAGTCCATGGTACCCCGGGCAATGTGAGTCTGCGGTCCATAGACAAAAATAGTGAGACCTAGTCTCAAAAAAAAAAAAAAAAAAAAAAAAAAAAAAAAAAAAAAAAAAAAAAAAAAAAAAAAAAAAAAAAAAAAAAAAAAAAAAAAAAAAAAAAAAAAAAAAAAAAAAAAAAAAAAAAAAAAAAAAAAAAAAAAAAAAGGAAAGAAAGAAAAGAAATATGCATGCTTACTAGCTCAGAGATACTCAGATGTGAAAATGTGTACCCTGAAATAATGAAACATGACAAGTAACAAGTAGTTTGATGTAGTTGACAAATTAAATTAAGGAGGAAAAGCAGAGGTAAGGTGCCAGAAAATCAGTTGGGGGGGACAGAGAAATAAGACTAGATATGTTGTTTTTGATACCAATTCAACAGGATTTGGTGGCCATATGTGCTTGAAGGAGATCTAAATGATTGCTAAGTGTTTATAGTAAGTGATACTAGGTTTTCTCTTTATGGTAGAGTATATATATATATATATATATATATATATATATATAGAGAGAGAGAGAGAGAGAGAGAGAGGTTTTTTCCTTTAAATTGATCTACTATATAGGTATAATGCATTATCTATAATATATATAATTTTAACATGTATATAGTAAATCAATTTAAAAAAATGTTATCGTACTCAGGTGACCATGATCATTTTTGTGATAAAAGCTTTCTTAAAAATTCATGAAAAGTAGCAGAGTTTGGGCCTAGAGTCTAGGTCTACACCTCACATATGTGGAAGTCCTCATCATGGAGATGGTGATGGAAATACAGAGAATGATGATGTCACTCAGACAAAATGTGCAAAACCAAGCTACAAAATAGACAGATAGTAAGAATCTTCAAAAATTTTTTTAAAGGTACGAATAGACATATCTCAAGGTGGGATAAGCATCCTTAACATCCAGTCTAAGCAAAATCTATCTTAGATAATTGCGTCTTTCATTTCCTCAGCTAACTTTATGAGCTCATAAAATAAGTTTTGCCAAATGAAGTGTATCTGGCAGAAGAACACTCAGGCCTTCATGAGTGGTGGGCATTGCAGGAGGTGGTGGACAGATGAAACCAGATGTATTAGTCACCGAGAGGATAAAAGAGGTATCTAGACAATGAATGGAAAGTTCTGAAACTCAGCAGATTTCCAAGGTCAGTTGGTCACCTCCACAAATATTTACTGAGTACCTACTCAGTGCAAAATGGACTCTTGAGATTTCTTCACTTCTCCTATCCAAACCCAAGTAATCCACACCCAGAGACCTTAAGTATGGATCTTGGTTCATGTGATCATAGCAACAATGATGTCACTTTTGGCTTCTTGTAGAAGTCCTTCAGCGTGCTCACATGTAGAATCCCATGAGGATAGTGTTATAAACTTGACTGCTTGCCAAAAACGTGGGTGGCAGTCCAGGCTCCCTTACTCAAATCACACTCAGAAAACACAAAAGCCCAAGCTGTCGCCTGACATCCAACTAAAGAGTGTTTAGATTCCACATTGGACTTGTGTTCTTACCATGAGGTCTCTATTTAGGAGCAGCCCTCTACTCAGGAAGACAGCATGACACAGTGTCCTGCAGAAACCACAAACTAATGTTCTAACAAGCATGTTCTAACTTCTTGTATTCTTTTTGAAGAGGCAAGTAATGTTTTTCCATTTTACAGATAAAATGTCTAAAGTACTAAGAAGTAAATTGAATTACTTGACTTCTAAATGAGTACCCGAAGGGAGAAGGGGTTCTACTAATGCTTCATAAAGTTGTGAGTTTAAAGAAAACAGCTCCTTTTTAAGGAAACATTGGATAAAGAATAGTTAGACTCAGGCCAATTTTACCTAACACACAAGTGAGCAGTCAATGTTATTTACAAATCACTTAATCACTGTGGGATTAAAAAAATTGTAAGATGGATGGATGCATGAATGGATACATGGATAGATAGATAAAAAATAGGGAGGTAGATAGGTAGTAGGTGGATGATAAACAGTGAATAAATAATAGGTATATGATAGATAGGCAGATATACAAACAGAGAAAGAGGCAGGCATATAGATTGAAAGGCAGATGGATAGGCAGATAGGCAGGCAGATAGATAGGCAGACAGATGGATAGTAGAACATAATCAGCACCACTCGGCATTGAATAATGAAATATGAGTCAATGATAATACAAAGAAAAGAGCACTGAGTTTGGTCTCTTGGGATGACTGCTCATTGTGTGACCTGGAACCAGCTCCTCAACTTTTTGAGTCTGTTTATTTATTAAATACAGGTCAACATCTAGCTCTTCTGAAGTTATTAGTCATATAGCTATATGACTAGTCATATATGACTAGTCATATAGCTATATAGTCATATACCATGAATACTAATAACTAGCATTTACTGAGTATGAGTTAATAATTTTATACAGAGTATTTCATTAGGTCCCTAAGACAGACCTTCAGGACACTTTGTCTGATACCTTTTCAGACAGGGAAATAGTACAAATGGTTTCTTCAGAGCTTTGAAAGCACATAGCTATCAAACTGAAAAACCAGATCTGAACTCAGGTCTGTTCTTACTAAAACCTGCATATATATCTATATCTATATAGATAGATATAGATATGTATATGAAATATATAGCAAATATATCAGTATTATATATATATATATATATATATATATAAAATGCATAAACATAAAGCACAATTCCCTGAAGCAAATGAAACCAAGGTACATTATGGCAAACATATCAATATAATCTATAACAATTGCATAAACATATAAAATACAATTCCCTGAAGCAAGTGAAACTTAACAAACGAATAAGCACATTTTGCCTATGTGTTAACTACAGGGAATACCAAATCCTGTCACATGTTTGTGCATAGCCACTGGTGCTGGAATCCTAGGAGATCATAGAGAAAGGGTTGTGGTCTAAGTTGTATCTTATCCTAAGAAACCACAGAGATTTTTATTGCCGACCCTGCTTCTCCTGACATGAAGACAATACTTCCACTGCACCACACCCTACCCCTGCCAAAAAATTTTTTTGCTTGAATGGAGAACTAGGTGGTGGGTTTAGTGTTCCTGCATATGGAAGACAAAAGTGGTAATATGAATCCCAGTGATAGCATAGAAGTCAATGCCAGAAAATTGTCAATGCTGTTGCAATCCCAGCAGCAAGTGTTGGAAAAGAGAGCAAAGATAGCATCCTTGGAAATTACAGAACAGTGAAGACCAGAGAGGAGTGGTGAAGGAAGAAAAATGTTCATTCTCTGTAACTCCAACCACGCATGTCCCAGGGCTGATGTGTATGAAAATACTGAATGGATATTCAGCAACTACGTGTCTACCAGCCTTACAGTCCAAATAAGTCACATGTGAACAAATGTGTCCTCAGAGCACAGTTCTGTACATCCTCCTCACCACAACTCCATTAAAGACCATCCTCCCACAAGACTGACTTATCCTGAAGCTTCTGCAACAGGTAGGAACAGGCCACACCCTCACCAGGTCTGCCTAAGGAGGTGCATGAGTGGTAACCCATTTCTGAAGTGGAACAGGATTTTGAAATTCCAGTTGTTACACTATTCTCTATTGTGTACCCCAAAATGGACTTTTTTCAGATGTCTTCCTCATTTACTGAAGTCTGAACACAGGGCAGCTTTGGGGTGGGGAGGAAGTCAAAAAGGCCTAGTACAGATTCACAGTCTACTCAGTACTTACTTCCAATGACCCAGCCCTTAACACACATGCAACGTGGTCACTGCCTCCACTCTTGCTAGCTCTGTCCTTTAGTTGTCTCGACACTATTTCTCAAAAGACCTCAAATCTCTTGATGTGTCTAATTATTTTGTCTGAATCTATTCCCTCCTTCACTTTCCCTTTCCCACTTTATTTTTCCCCACCCCTCATGGTCATATTTCTTGAAACAGATGACTGACATGCCTGTTCCACTTTGCTATAGAACCATGACTTAATTTCCTTAATTTTCTTTCTTTGCTCTCAGTAGTCACTATCATGAGATGATATTTGTAATGACCCACACACAGTTCCTGTACTCACAGCATCATGCCATTTGCCCTCAATGAAAATAAAATAAAGAAAGGAAAATAAATTCCTTGAGGGCAAGAGAGATATGTGTAGCATATCTCTTGTGTAGCAAGGAATTCTTTTTGCCTAGAAGAGAATTTGATACACAGGGTAGGGATTCTTATATACTTTCAATAAAATTGTCATAGTAGTATTAGCTAACATGAATTATGGCTTCACAGTTATTTCTTCTAGAATTGAGAATATTAAAATATAGTCTATTAGCTCTTTAGTGTTTGTAATATTTTCACTGTTTATAATCACTTTGCTGTAGTAAATCTCCAGGTCTCGTTTCTTAACTAGTCTCCTAGACAATGTGTCTCTCATTCCCTTCCGCTCGTCCTTGGTAACCAACCGCCAGGCTACTTGGCTTGCATGATTCAGGATTTTTAGATTCCACATTTAAGAACTATCATCACAAATTTGTCTTTTTCTGTCTAACCAATCTCATGTAACATGATGTCATTGGGTTCCATCCATGTTTTGCAAATAATGGGGGCATCTTTTTTCTTTCCATAGTTTATTGATTAGTATTCCATTACAAAAACATTTTAAAAATGTATTTATCCATTAACAATATTGAGGTTATTTCCATATTTGATTATTGTAAATATTATTGCAATGGAAAACAATACGGAGGTTCCTCAAAAACTTAAAACCAAAGCTACCATTTGATTCAATGACCACTCCCCCCCCCCCCCCCGCCATGCCTGTACTTTCTAGGGGAAATGAAACTAGGCTACTGAAGATACATGCACTCTCATGTTGATCACAACACTATTCACAGTAGTCAAGTACTCGCTAGCTGAATAAAGGAATGGACAATAAAGGGATCCAACTTAGCAGGCAAAAAAACTGATCAAGAGACAGGTAGAGGTGAACTTTTTCAAAAGGCAACTTAATGAAATAATCCAGATGGAAGGAAATATGTGGAACTTGGCCCTAAGACATGACTGGGAATCTTGCAGGAAGGATTTGGAGTGAGCAGTTGTCAGGCAATTTTTACTTTCCAGAGAGAAAAGTAAAACCAAAGAAATGCCTCATGTTATTATTCATGAAAAGAGCCTAATGGCCAAGTGGGAACATTTGTTAGGGGAAAAATTGAAAGGAAGAGTTTAAAAGCTAAGACAGCCTGGTGACTATTTTAGAATAGCTTGCTAAAAGTCCAGGATAAATGCATGCCAAGGAAGCAAAAGACCTGGCACTTTAAAGAAAACAACAAAAGCACACATACAACTCTTCATGGTCAACTGGCAAAATAAAATAGGTTTTTCTCCTGCCATTTTTCAAAAATGGAAAGACAGGCTAAGAGAGGAAAACAGGAAGGCATACACTAGAAATTAGACATGCCCAAAAAAAGAATTTAAGAGAGTATTGGTAAGGGACTGCAAAGCTAAAAATAATGGGCTCTTTATATCCACAAAAGGGCGAGGTCAGCTAGAGGCTCAGGGAGCAGTTAAAAGGATGTTGTGCAAGCGTAGAAACGAGATAAACTACAGCAACAGCAACAACGGAAAGTTTATAGTGACAGTTAAGCATAGGCTAGATATTACACCAAATATATTATGTATATCGCCTCATTTAATCCCCACAGCTTCCTGCTATTAATTTCATTTATTTATTTATTTGTTTGTTTGTTTATTTGTTTGTTTTTGAGACGAGGTTTCGCCATTTTTGCCCGTGGAACCGCAGGCTCACATTGCCCGGGCTACCACAGACACAAGCAATCCCCAGCCTCAGCTTCTCAGGTAGCTGGGATTACAGGTGCGCGCCACCACGCCCAGCTATTTTTTTGGAACTAGGTCTCGCCACAGGCCCCAGCCGGGACTTGAACCACGATCTCTAGCCCCTGCCGCTTCATATGCTGAAACTTACAGGCACCAGCCACCATGCCCGGCCTAGTTTCATTTTATATAGAAAGTAACTGAGACCTTGAGACATTAAGTTAATACCGAAAGTCAGCTGCTAAATGACAAATGGAGATAGAGATACAAGTCTGAATCTAAAACCTGCCTTTGCTATCACAAATGACCAAACAGGCCCAAGTTACTGATTCAAGGATAAGAAATCTTCAAACCAAATAAAGATAAGGCAAGGAAAGGACCAGATGGCACCTTCCTGAGGGGTCACTGAAAAATTGTGGTGTTACTGACACCCTTGAAGAGGAGGGATGAGGGCTGTGATCTCTGCCCCTCCCTGCGAACTAGCCTGGAGGGAACTGCAGAGCAGTGATTTTAGAGTCCATGCCAGATAAGTCACTGGTACCGATAACCTAGTTACTGGTGTTTAACAAAATATCACCCAGCCCTTAGAAAAAGCCACCCCAGAGTTTGTGAAAAAAGAATGCATGTCTCCCCTCATTTACCAAAGTAAGTTCCATGCTTTAATTCAAACCCTTTGAAACGTTAAAGAAAATGAAAGGCTTTGATAGACTTTTAACATTATTTATTTTGACATCATTTGAGACCCTGTCTTGATCCAAAGAGTCTTAGGAGAGCTGGATAAAGCACAAATTAAATTAAAAGAGAAAGCAAGGGAAAAAAGATAAAGCCAAGGACAAATTTTATGACAGAAATTGGGCTAAACCCTTGTTACACTGGTCTACACATTTAGATCCTAGATTTTCCAGCATTTCTCACATACACACACACGCATGCATGCACACACACACACACATATGCACAGTCAATTCATAATTTATAGTTTCAAAGCAATGAAAGCAAATCAATGGCTCAGAATAATATATTTCTTATTGATAGCAGCAGGAATTTATTCTGGGGATTTCTCATAAAGACCTTGCATGATATAGCAACTTCTTATCATCAATATGGTGAATACAAGACTTCAAAAAGCTATTTCTTGCATTTACTTTGAATCTAGATGGAGAACATCAAAACAATGCATTATACTAAAAAGTAAATCTCACAGGGAGTGAAATTTGATAACTTTGCAACAAATTTGTGCTGGAGAATGATTTAATTTATTTGCATTAATAAAGGATTGTAAAATGATTTAATTATTTGTTTCTTGGAAGAAGCAATTTGGGGTAAATTTTCAGTTCTCTGAATGAGGAAGTATCTTTTCCAGGATTGAACATTCTTATAATGGATCTGGAGAGGGGGGGTGTTTAGCACAAAGTATCTGGAATTGATGCTAGTTATTGAGGTTGTGTACTTATTTACTTATTAGTTTATGTATTCGCCAAATATTTGTTAAACACTATTATATTCTAGACAAACATGGTATTAGGTTCTGGGACTTCATTAATCTTCATCCTCATAAAAATTTCATTCTTGTGATAAACCACAGGACTCTTTCATAAAGTTGGATAAGGAGGCAACGTATTGTCAGATGCTTTTAATGAAAAATGCTGTGTGGTTGCTTTTTGTGTAAGAGATGCATTCCTGAAAACCTAGCATTATTCAAGGCTAATTTTCCCCTAGGAATAAATGTAAAAGTGGAGTGGAGGAGCAAATTAAATTTAGGGAACATATACTCTTTCAGCTATTATCATGTATTTTTTTTTCTGTAAAGCTGCTTTGTATTTCCTCAGCATCATCTCTAGTATGTCTCTTCATACTCTCTCCAAAAATAACAGCACAGCACATTTTGGTAGATTGACCAACTTCATAGTATTTTATCACATCTAACATGGTTCTAAAATTGAGTGATTTCCAGGTGCAATTTTCAGCTGCAGTTCCAGCACTATCAGCATGAATGTTTGAACCACAGTAGTAAAAGTGATATTTTTCAAGATCACATTTATAACATCAGTGCATATTAAATAATGAGTTCCAGTAATAATACATATTAACATCAAGGCAGTGGTTTATCAGAATTGTTAAGGAGCAGCAATGCACGTTAATTATAACATGTTTCATGAAGTACTCACAAAAATGATGATTACTCAGGTTTTCTTTATCAATCAAAGTTATTCTGTCACATGGCGGTAGCCTAATGATTCTTATAATTAAGTCTATCAGTTTTAAGATGTTGCAGTTCTTGACTTTTTTTTTTTTTTTTTAAGATCAGTTCAGTTTACCTTGGCATATTTTACCATAATGGAAATAAAATTTTGTTCTGCAATATTTTAAATTTGGCTATTTCAAATTCACATAATACATGAATGCCTTACAATACAGAATAGCTATATATTACTAACATAGGGTTAGGAGCTGAGTTGTGTAACCAAACAGGCTAGACTTGTAGCTTTACCACTTGAATCTTTAGTCAAAATTCATCCATCTTTAAGACAGCATCAGGAGTTGTGAATTTAGGAAATTTCAAAAGTGATAAAGCCAAGGAGATAGGCCCAAGAAATGAACTACTAAACAGCTGACTTTATGCCAGTAAAATCCTGTCCTTTTGTGTACTTGACTTTAATTAATCATTATTAATCTGGCATTAATAATTATCACTTTCAACTTAGTAGGATAGGAATTTTCTTTCTCAACAAACCTAGTACATCACACTCCTTGATATGAAGAATAATGCCCATTGCCAACACTGCTATCTAGTCTACAATGGCAAAGAAAAAGTTCCTCTAAGTAATACATGTGTTCCTCATGGAGGTAGGAGAGAACTAATGGTAGAATCAAGAGACTTTTATTCCTGAGACATTCACTATAATATTTTATCTTTAGTTTCTGATTTTACATTTTGCATCTTCTCTTTTTGAGAACTTAGTTTCACTGATTGTTTCTAGTTCTTTCTCTACTCTGTAGCTTTTTTAACCCTTCTTTTACCATTCTCATTCTTCCTTTATTTGCCAACATCCCTTTATTTGTAATTATATGCCAAAAATTTAAATAGCTTACAAGAAATGCATTAATATAAAAATAGAAATCTATCAAAACTTAGTCATTAAGAAATATAAAATGTGAACAAACTAATAAGTCCTAAGGTGATTAAATCAGCAATCAACAAAGAATAGCCCAAGACCAGATGGCGCTACTGGTGAATTCTATCATTTAAAGAATTAATATCAATTCTTTTTAAACTTACACAAAAAATATTGAAGGGAAGAAAATTTCCAAACTCATGACACCAGTATTACATTAAATGTGGGAAAAGATAGTACAAGGAAACTAAGCTTTAGATCAAAATCCTTGACAAAATACTAGCAAACCAAAATCAGCAACATACCAAAATGATTCCATGCCATGAATAAGTGGGAATTGCCTCTAGGTTTCCAGAATAGTTTAGTATCCACAAATTGACAATGTAACACATCATATTAATGGAACAAAAGATAAAACCACACAAGTATGTCAATATCTAGAAAAACACCATTTGGCAAAATTCAACATTGTTCTATAATAAAAAATACTCAACATACTAGGAAACATGGAAATTATACCAGTATATCCAAGACCACATATGAAAAGTTCAGAGATAACATCTTACTCCGGTGAAAGCCTGAAAATTTTTCTCTAAGATTAAAAACAAGGTGAGGATGCCCTCTCTTATCACTTCTGTTCAACATACACTAGAAATTTTGGTAAGAGTAATTCTAGAACAGGAAATGAAAAGCATAGTTCATAGATGACATAATCTTATAAAAAAAGGTTTCACAAAAATACTTTATAACTAATGGATGTATTCAGTGAAGTTTTAAGATAAAAATCAATACACAGAAATGAATTATATTTTTACATAATAGAAGCAAATGATTCAAAAAGTAAATTAAGAAAATAATCCCATCTACAATAGCCTCCAAGAATACTTAAAAACAAACATAACTAATAAGGCAGTGAACATACACACCATGAACTTACATACTAAGAAATGAAAGCAGAGTCTCACATAGTTACACTCCCAATTGAAGTGCAGTATTATTCACAAGAGTCAAGAAGGAGAAATATGTACATCTGTGGGGAATGGCTAAAAACAAAAAAATTGTATATTCATACAAAGGAATATTACTTGGTCATAAAAAGGAGATTCTATCCAATATTACAGCTTAGATGAATCTGGAGAACATTATGCTAAGTGAAACAAGCCAGTAGGATCTATGTTGCATGATACCATTTCTGGGTGAAATCAACAGTACTCAGACTCATCTAAAAATAGTACTCAGACTCATCTAAACAGACAGTAGAATGGTGATTGCTAGGATATGGGGAAGAGAAATGAGGAATTACTACTCAGTAATTGTAAGGTCAGTTATGCAATGTGAAAACATAGAGATCTGCTTACAATTGTGCTTATAAATAACAATACTGCATCATACACATAAACACTTACTGAGGGGGTAGATCTCATGTGTTTTCTATCACCAAATAAAGAAACAAACAAACAAATAAATAAATAAATAAATGGATAAATAAGAAAATAAATAAGAAAAATAAAATTGATACCAAAGCAATATTTAGAAGCCTTGAGTGCTGCTTTAAGTAAATTTTCTTCCAAGAATAGGGATTTGATGTCTCGGCAGAGACTGCATAGATCCTCCCAAATCTTGGTCCATGTTCTGCATTCTCCTCCAGTTAGATTGTGCTTGCTCTCCAGGACTGCTTCCCAGGCAGTGTTTGGACACCATCCTCACTCTGGGAGGAGATTCCAGCCGAATAGAGTGTTGCTCTGACTGCTTGTTCTGTGGGCATTAAGCCTGTGCTGTCACTGTGTTTGTAGCTGGCAGAGAACTGTGTGGCAGCGACCCAGGAAGAAATGGCAAGATTACAACACCACAACCCTTTTTCCTGGTCAGCTCTTTAGAAAACATCATTGAGTTTTTCACTATTTAAGTTGAAAAGATTTGTATCCATATGCCCTCCTATGAAAGGACTGAAATCCACCAGGAAATTTCATTTTTTTTAACCTGTTTTAAAATTGAGATATACTTGACTTACACCATTGTGGTTGATGTAGGCTTTTTTTATAGTGTAGACATGTGGATATACCTTTAATATTTGCATGTTTACTATATTACAAAATGATCACCATAACAAGTTTTGTTAACACCTGTTACTGCATAAATTTTTTCCTGTGATGAGCACATTTAAGATTTAGCAACATTGTTTAAATATTCAAAATAACCTTGTTTATAAGACCCACCATGCTACTTACATCTCCAGGATCTCTCTTACCTTATATCTGGAGAGGATTTACTTACCTTATAGCTGGAAATTTATATCTGGAAATTTTGGGGGAAACATCCCATTGCTGAAATTCAACTACTGTCACCTATAAGGGACCTTTTTAAATCCTGATTAATTTTATATTGACTTAAGCATAAATATGTGACTGCGGTAGTGGATGATTTCCTGATGGGCTGTATTGAACTACACAATTACTATACAAATGTATAGTTGTATAGTCTATGATACAATGACTATACAATTAAACAGTTAAAAGTTATGCAGGGCCAGGCACTGTGGCATGCGCTTGTAAGCGGCAGCCTAGGAAGCCACGGCCAGAACCAGGGGTTGTGGTTCGAGTCCCACCCGGACACATAGCGAGACCCTGTTTCAAAAAAATAGCTGGGCATGATGGTGTACGCCTGTAATCCCAGCTACCTGGGAAGCTGAGGCTGGGGATTGCTTGAGTCTGTGGTGCCACAGGCAAAAATAGCGAGACCTAGTCTCAAAAAAAAAAGTTACGCTATTAGAGTTATATAGTTATGCTGTTCAGCTACAGATTGTTATAATCCCAATTAGTTTTTGCAGAGGAACTACAGCACATAACCATCAACAGCAGAAACTGATCTTGTGCTGTCAGCCTGAGCGTTCCAGAGTATCAGCTCTTTCTCTGCACAGCCTGTGATGATGACCTAGAGAGAGTAACTTTAATGACTTTGTCTGTCGGCATTTACCAGTTGATTTTTCCCTTTAAGTTAGTCTTTTCTTAACTTATGCGATGAATATGAAAGATTAGATTTGCAAGACTTTCTGAATTGAGGTATGACTAGACCTAGTTTTAAGATATTAAAACATTCTGATTCTTGTTGTCACTTAATATCTTTAATCTCATTCTCATGAAAATAGACATGATCTACATATAGATGTCATATGTGGAATTTGTATTATGGCCAACTGTCCATAGAGTTCACGGTTGACATTTTGTCTTTTTTTTTTTTCTACAGAAAATTGGAAAAGATATCCCAAGTGAACAGTCCTCTGGTTCTCTTACATTTAAAAGGAACTTATAAACAGAACCATAGGAGAGATGTTGCAGATTTAGAAACAACTGCAAAAATCCAGAATACCTAATTAATTTTGGATTTCAGAGAACAGTGACAAATTGTTTTTGGTATACTGTGTTGCACGCAATATTTAGGGCATACGAAACACCCCCAAATTAATAAAAATTTCATGAAATTCAAGATTAATACTTTCATGTGAAGTCAGGTGAAATAAAGCTTGACCATGACCCTTATCTGAGCTTCCCAGCAAAATCACCCAGCTCACCCTGTGTAAAGACAAGGTAACTACAGTTAGCAATGCAGGAAAGAGATCAGCACAGACTTGTTTTAACAGAACTGTATTGCATGATAAAGCAGATGGGAAAAGACTGTTTCCTAAAGCTGGACTATAAGCCAGAATATCATGAGTCTCTGGAAGAACTGTCTTTTCTTCATGTTTTCTGCCATCTGTGTACTAAACACACACAAACACTCCAAACCCACTGAGTACATTTGAGAACTTTGTTTTCATATTTCAGTTAGGATTAGAAAATATGTATGCACCATCGTCTCTCTAGGAACTAGTTTTTTTTTTTACTTCCTCATGATTCACTTGCCACCCTTAAAATAAAAACTGCACTTTTGTTTTTTGCCTAACTTGTCCCAGCACCAAAAAAAGTCCGATAAAAACATAGTTTTTCAAATGAGATCAGTATTGCTGAAGTTAAAAAAAAAAATTCTGAGTGCCCAGTTCAAAATGACAACTGGCTGCCACTCCTGTAACTTCTTTTTTGAGGACTCATGAAAACAAAAGAATAAAACATTCACCACCTCCAAAAACCCAAGATCAAGAGACAACCCAATGTCAGAGGAATGAGGCCAAAAAACAAACCAAAAAAAACCAACAGTTTTTTTCAAAGCTTCCTGAGCTTCATATTATTGCACCCCCATAATCTCTGCTTGAAAGCTATCATAGTCTCTGTTTGTTTCACTCTTTGTTTACCGTGCTGACTGATGTCTGTAATGAGTAGAGGCCAAGATGTGGACACTCTTCTTCTTCCTTGTCCCGTTAGTACTCTGCCATGAGAGAGGACACCAACCTCAAACAAAAGTGTTATTCCAACCAAGAAATGGGTTTATTTGGGAATAAATGACAGAAGACAGGATTTGAAAGTGTGTTCATGAAGACACCTGGGTGAACTTCCCTGAATCCAAGAAACTAGCAGCTCCCTCTATATATTTTTAATCACTTGGGCACCTCCCCCTCTGTTCCCACAAGGAGGGAGTGGACAGCTTCACCCCTCATTTATCTCAGGGTCCCGAAGACCTGTTTCTGCTTTTGGAAACTCTAATCCCAGAAGGCACCTGGGCGTGTGGAGAAGAGGTGCTACCAGTGCTTTCTGGCATTTGCTCTTGAAAAACTGTGCCACGCATGTTCTCCACAACAGAGCACAACACAAATGGTTGTGAATATGTGTCAGAATGATTTCCAGACAAATAAAAATACACAAATATGAAACTCTCCAACATTGTGAAAATCTGAATTCTTGATCAGATTGATTCCACATGCCCTTTGGATACTCTGAGTAGGATTCTTGGGAAGTTCTTTTTTTTTTTTTTTTCTTAATTCTTATTAAACTTCTTTACTTATTTTTAATCAAGATGATATTTGGATGCCTCCATCAGGTTTGTCTCAGGCAGTTATAAAGGTTGCTATCTTCATCACCTCTGTCCTATTCATGTTTTCACCTTTCTAGAACTCTGCGGATACACTGGTGTTTCTTGCCAATTTCAGGTTTATTGGACTCCCAAGACAAAAAATTTCAATGGTACATGAGATATTTTACCCCCTTTGAATGAAATTCTGCATGTCAAAATGGATTCAAACTTTTGACCCCAGAATCAGAACATGAGGGCAGATGGTAACCAGCTCAGTCCCCGGTAGCTTATGAAAACCAGCTTCTTCTTGGGATTATTTTTGGGAGGTAGAGCATCAAAGAGGAAGTTAACTGGACTCCCGAACAAATGAGTGCAACATGAAGGAGACCTCGAGAGGCATTTGGTGTTCATTAGTGGGCATTCAGTAGCTGCTTTGTCATTTTTCTTGTTTGTCATAAAAAATAAATCGAGTTTAATAGATGATCTAACCTAGCAGGTTTTGGCAACAAAGTAGACTGTGTCCCATTATGATCTTGATGTGTATAATTTAAAGTAAGATGGAACATAAAACCATTTCCAGCACACATAGGGGAGTGAGTGACACAGATTTAGTCTCTGATTGTGCAGAAATGAAAACCAGTGCTGTCTTGAATGGTGTATTAAATCATGTATTCTGTTTTATGGAGTTTGTGCTGTAAACAGCATATTTCAGAATAATTAACCCTGTCATTTTTGACTTAAAAGTTTGTTTTCAAAAATAGGAGTGTTTTATGTAGAAGGCAGAAGCTTAAGTGCCTTAATAGATTGCATGAAGGCCAAAAAAAAACTTGAAGGGCAGTTCCTGTTAACTCACAGGTCAAAATTACCATCAGTTAGCAGGAATTAAGACATGCCTAGCAAACCCAGGGGAAATTCTGTGCTTGGTGGGAAAGACCTGGGGTTCTGACCGGGGCCTCTTGCCTGACCAGGGCGCTAAGGTGACCGACGGTGCCTGCCGAATATTGGATAATCATCTCCTTCTCCACAAAACAGCATCAGGAATGGATTAACCTCTGTGGCAATTTGGGGGACTCTTATCAGGGAACTGCTCAGATTTTCCGCCTGATGGGTGAAGCGACCCGATCAGAGTCCCCCCTAGGGGATTTTTCTTAAGATAGAGTTCTTGATTTGTTTTCAGAGTTGTAGCCTATGCTTGGTTCTCAGTGTTTTCAAAGTGCAGCAATTCTCTACAAGAAAACTGAAGAAGCCAAGCGTTTGTTTAATTGAATTCCTAAAGCCCTAAAGTTTTGGGAGAAATGCTCATAAGACTCAGAAAACCCTCTGCCTGTTTCCTCTTCCACTTTTCCCCGAGTCATGCAAAAGGACTATTCTATTCTCCTATATCTTAAAAATGATTCAGACAGTGCATGTGTAATGAATAATACATCATAGTAATTTCATCAGGTATTGATGTACACATGTCCTGTATATGCACATATCTCCACTATCTTGCAAGAAGTGGTATATCTAGGATCTTGTACATCAAGCTCAAAGATTGGGTGACAAATTGAATGTTACCAACTAAATGGTAGACTTCAAAAATGGGTTACCAACAACCCTTTCTTAGGGACTTTAATTGGAAAACTTCTAATACTTTCAAGTTCTGTCTACTTTTCCACATCATGACATCAGTTATTACATCACTCAAACCCAAAAATGCCTAGTTATTTCAGTTGGTATTTATGAATATGATGAGTATTTGCTGTCTTATGAATGGTATCTTATGAAATGGAGAGTTTTTCTTGGGAGTTCTCTGATCCAGTAAGAAAAATCAATATTTACCAGAAAGAAACATACATGCAAATATTGACCAAACAGCTACTTTCACGGTCCCAAAGGACAACTCAGAGGAAAAATACAGTCAAGTTCATTCAAGGCCATCTTTCCAAGATACCTACACAATCAGGGACATCTTTTATCTGAACCATTGGAGTAAATTTGACTACCTGATTTCCAGTGTTCCTCCTCTGAACCAGCAACAAGTATCCAGTCAATGAAGGAAGCTTCACTTTACTTTTCCAGTGTCTACTAAATTTTAAATAAAATTTTCTCAGCATAAAAATCTTATCACACTCCTATGCTATAAAGGTTATTATTACCATTTTGCAGATGAGGTAGCTATGGTTTGAGAGAGAATGATTTTACAATAGTAGCAATAAAACCTGGATTTTACTTTATTATCTGATGATAATATTATCTGGTGATAATATTATCTTAAGATAGCTATTCTTTATTGCACTTACAACCCTATTCTTTAAACAATATTTTCCAAAGAGTCTTTGATTATTTTTTCTTCCACAGATCATTATTTTGTTGTATTTAAGAAATCTTTTCTAAACTGAGGGCACTTTCTCGTATGTTTCAGAAAACATGAAGTTTTAGGATTCACACTTAAGTATAAGATACATTATTAATTTACTTTTCTATATCATGTGTTGTATGGATTAGTTCATGTTTGTTTTTCATATACATATCCAGTTGAGCTACCACATCTTTTGAAAAGACTACTCTTTTGCCAGTGAATTGCCATTTTACTATTGTTAAAATCAGTTGTCCATCTGTGTGTAGAATTACTTTTAGGGTCCCTTGTTGCATTATGTTAACTTCTTATCTTTTTCTTTACTACCCTATATTGATTTTATATATAATATAATATATATTAAGTTATATAACATATAACTTAATTTTATATATAAGTTCTAAAATCAGGTAGTTTTAGTCTTCCAACTTTGTCCTTTCTTTAAAAAATGTTAGCCATTCTATATTTTTTGTCATTCTATATAATTTTCCATTTCTAAGGGAAAGTTTATTGATATTTTTCTTTGAACTGTATTGAATTCATGTGTCAGTATTTGAAAAGTGATTTCTAACTATTATGTCTTCCTAACCATGGACAGCGTAACTTTCCATTTATTTAAATTTTCTTTATTTTGAGCTTTAAATATACAGGTTTTTAAATATCTTTTTTCAGATTTATCACTAGTTTATATTTTCATGTTATAGCAAGTGTGTATTATTATTCATATTTCTGGTATATTGAAATACAGCTGATTTTGTACATTGATCTTATATTCTACAAATTTGCCAACCTTACTTATTATATTGAATAGATTTTTGAAGGTTTCACTGGGTCTTTACATGGATCATCCTATTGTCAATAAATACAATTTTACTCCTTTATGACTTCTGATATTTTTACTTTTTTTTTTTTTTTGCCTTGCAGCAGTGGTTAGAGCCTCTACAATAGCCAATATAGTCAATATCCTATTGAATAGGTATGAGAGCAGAAGTCTTTCTTCCCAGTCTTAAAAGAAAACATTCCATTTTCACCTTTAATTATAATATGAGCTGTAGGTTTTTCAGAGTGGTCACATAGCCTCGAGCTTCCAGAGAGTTTTTCCCACTATTCATGATGTCTATATTTTGCATTTATTATCAAGTAATATTTGGAATCTTTATATCCATATATATGGGTAATAGCATTTGTATTTTTTTAGTGCCCTTTCCAAGCTTTACATCTCAATTCAGTGAGAGTGTATGTGTGTACAATCGGGGCAGGGATGAAGATTCATTGGTGGGCAGTTTGTCTGAATTCTTTGAGTAGTCCCATTTATCTTCTATGTCTATATTTATTCTTACTAGCCAGTCCTTTGTTATTCTAATGTCCAGCAATTAATAACTGTATACCAAATTTTTGGCATTCAAACACTGGTTTCTTTATCTTGATTGGACCCTGACACATATATTTTTAGAACTTGTTTTATTGTCTGATGATAAAATTATCTGGAGATGGTTATCCTCATTACCTTTTACTTTGATATTTTTCTTGGATAGACTTTCACTTGCAATTCTGTTTAATCATATCAAAATGAAAGAAATTCATTGAATTTCAAGATTCATTTATATGAACTAAACTTAACAATCAAGGCGGGCACGGTGGCTCGTGCCTGTAAACTTCTGTCTATGAAGCGGCTGGGGCTAGGGATCGTAATTTGAGTCCCTCTTGGAGCAACACGGCGAGACCTAGTCCCAGAAAATAGCTGGACGTGGTGACACGTGCCTGTAATCCCAACTACCTGGGAAGCTGAGGCTGGTGATCCCTTGAGTCCATGGTACCCTGGGCAACATGAGCCTGCAGTTCCACAGGCAAAAATAGCAATACTTAGTCTCAAAAAATAAATAAACTTCTTTACAATCACATACTGAGTTTTCTTATTAAAGCAAAGAATTAGTTCCATTTACTCAAGTAGTTTTGTAGCTCCTCCATAAAAGTTTTCCCTACATATTTGGTAAGTTCATTCTGAAATGTTGTATCTTTAACTTACTTTATCTATTGTCCCATAGTTATATATCTTCAATTATTTTAACTGGAATGTTTTCCTTTATCTTAATTTTTATCTGGTTGCTATTTCTATCAGGTAACTTTTGTTCTCTGTGGTTTTAATTTCTTTTGTGACTCAAGTGTTTAAAAGAGAAAACAGTGAACTTATAGGTATATGGATATGTTTTTAATGGATTTGGATTATTTTTTTAAATTTTCCTTTTTAAATATTCATTTTCAGTTTTATTGAGCAATGATTAGAGAATGTATCTATATGTTTCTAAATGTATCTGTAATTTAAAACCATATCAACTTATGTTCTTTAGTGGAGTGAAGGTAATCCTGTTCATTTAGAAATGGGAGTCACCACAGTCTTTTTTTACATTAGAGGTTGAAATATCATTATGTTTAGGTATTTTTCTGTTAAGGGACAAGCAATAAATATTTTAGGCTAATGAACTTTATATCTATGTAACAGCTCCTAAACTCTGCCATTGTAACATGGAAGCAGCCATATTCAATAGTAAAATAAGGGTGACTGAGTTCCAATAAAGCTTTGTTTATGAAACAAAACAAAACGAAACAGGTGGTTGATACCTGGTTTAAAGAGAGCTGTGAATAATTAGAATTTAAGAAGAAAGAACCAGTACTCCCTTTCTTTTTCAAATTAATCTTATTTACAAGATAAGTTTTCTTTCCTGTTAAACTTTTCCCTAAGCTGATAGGGAACAGATGGAGAAAAAGCAAACTGCACACCCAGGAATCATCCTTTACAAACAGGTGCCCAAATACAAAAGTAGGCTTCCTTTGCCCTCTGTTCTGTCATTTGAGAGACTCCCAAGTGCCACCACTTGAGGGACCCACGTACAAAGCCTTTGGACAAAACCTTTGATGTTCAGTTGGCATAACGGCAACAAGCAAACCTGGGTTTGAATACTGGCCTGAAGACCCAGGAGCAGTATAACTTTGGATTCCTTATCTAACCTCTCAGAATCTTTTTCCTCTGTGCAAACTAATTATAATAATGCTACACGATCATCCCAAAGATAAAATAAGAGAATGAAGGAAATTCCTTTGCCCATAGTAAGAACTTTAACAAATGTTACTTAAGGTGGGATGTGGTGTTGAACAGCTTGAGTCTGGAGGTTCGAGACTATCCAGGGCAAAAATGGCAAGACAGTATCAAAAGAAACAAAACAAACAAACAAACAAAAATATTACTTCATCCACCACATACCCACAAACAAATATACACCAAACTAGCTCCTTCCCTTTATCTTTGCCTGGTTTGTTTGGAAATGATTGGATAACACCTTTACCAACTGTTTTTGACTTGTTTTCTTGTTCAGTCTCCACTAAACAACCGATCAGAATTAATCTGAAGACTTCTGCCTGAGTAACTTTGCCTGCAGCAAACATCTAAAAAGCCCATTACAATTTTATTTTTAAGATGTTTACTATGGTCCCCAGATTAGAAAAATATGATTAACGCAACTTGGAGAAAAATTTGAATCTCTAGAAACCTTACAGAATACAGAGTTATTTTTAAAACAATTTTGAACCTAAGTGGGAATGATTTTTTTTAATTTAAATTACTTTCATTCATATGCACTTTCCCCAAATACTTTATGTATACCTTAAAGGAAAGGAAGCTCTTGAGTTCTCCTGGGTTCTCCCTTTTTATGTGCATGTTTTATGTATATTGTATTATATTTTATGTAATAGAATTCTTTTCCTGTACTTATTTGACAGTAGCCTATAAACAACTACTCTGAAATACTTCAACAAGTATCTATTTAAAACATTTTCATATATAATGCAATAGAAACCATTCCTAAGAAACTTAACATTGCTTTTGTCCATGCAGTTAATATTCACATTTCCCCCATTATCCCCCAGATATCTTTTTTTCCTTTTGATATCTTTCTTCAATTTCAGTCTGGAAAATGATGACTCCTGAGATCTAGTTTTCATTCCTCTTTGGGGGCGCCTGATTCCAGGGACACACATTGGTTTTGGTCATAGTAGAAGACCTCTCCTCTTTGTTTGACCCAGTTGGCAATGTCAGTTCTTCACAGAAAAGGTGACTTAGCCTGGTAGCACAGAGGTCTGCCTCTGATTCTCAGAGACTTCCTTCTGCCACTCATAGGCATATTTTTCTAAGTGGAGATTTACCTTTTTCTGAGTACTCAGCACTCTGATGACTGGGCTTACATTTTATTAATGAGCCATCCAGTTGTTTAGGTTAAAAAAAAAAATCAAGGTTGTCTTTACCAAGGGCAGTAAAGAGAAGAGGGCCTCTTTAGGACCATGTGCCAGTCCCAGCTAGCTTCCATAAGACCTGGCTTGTTCTTTTTCACAAACTGAGAACAACATTGATAACAATTTCTTTTCATTTCTGCTTCATCTGTGATCTGCAGCATGCAAACAGGAGTAATCACTTAAATTGGTAGAGCTCAAAAGGCAATTGAGCTGACCCAGAGTCTGATTTCCTGAGGGATGCCTTCTGGAGAGCAAAGGTCAACACAGAAACAATAACTAGAGGCTCACAGCCCCTCAGCCTGTGGCTATTTTCCATCATGTGTGGGTAATTTGCCAAAGCAAACTCTTTTAGATGAATGGGGCCTCTCCCCAGTCACTTTCCCTCCAACCTTCCCTGGAAATGTAATCTTAGTCCTGGTAATAGAGGTCCAACCCCTGCAAATAAGTACTTAGAAAGAGAAGTCCAGGAATTACTGCATATCATTAGATCTCACAAACATATAGCCGTGACCTGACGTAGTGCTGTCTTCTTACTCCCTTTACAGTGCTGGCAATGACTGAGCAATGATTAAACATCTCATATTTATTGTTTTTCCAATTTTACTAAGATTGAGGGTTTCAGGGATGTATTACAGGAAGGGGTCTCTAGTCTTGCTAGCATCTGTCTTTTCTTCCTCACCTCTGAGTTTCTCACTGTCTCTCCTTAAAAGCGAAAAGTATATTGTATTAACTCAGAAGAAATCAGTTTAACCCAGCTCCCTCATTTAAATGTATTCACTCATCACAGTAACTGGCAAACAAGCTTTAGCTTGTCTGAGAGTATACTGCATGAGCAAAACAAAGCTGATTGACTTCTCACTTCCTTGAGTTTACACTCCAGGAAGGGAAAGTGATTTCCATGGAACAATTAATGGTTCCAAAGTGGCAAGAAATAGGCATGATAGCTTTTATGCATTTCTGCTTTACATCAATGCTTTTTGTTGTGACAAATTGAGAAAGTGTTATGGGGGATAGGAACTACCCCTTTTAAATTCCTTTTTACTATGAGTTCGTCATGGCCCGGCATGGTGGCTGGTGCCTGTAAGCTTCAGCCTATGAAAGCAGCTGGGGCTAGGGATCGTGGTTCGAGTCCTGCCTGGGGCCCATAGTGAGACTCAGTTCCAAAAAATAGCTGGGCGTGGTGGTGCATGCCTGTAATCCCAGCTACCTGGGAAGCTGAGGCTGGGGATTGCTTGAGTCTGTGGTACCCCGGGCAACGAGAGCCTGAGGTTCCACGGGCAAAAATAGGGAGACCTAGTCTCAAAAAAGAAAAAAAGAAATATAAAATAAATCATGCTCAGAGGAATTATATATATAGAAAGAAAGATTGGTATCTATCTATCTGTCTGTCTTTCTAAAAATAATCTGGCCCAAAGTTCCAAAGATAATATGACTAGGCCATTCTCTTAACATCAGGAAACCAGGGACACAACAAAAGCAGCTAGTCATCAAGGCAACTGCATGTTCACAGTCAAGTGCTCTCTGCCCCAGTAGCCTGGCTATCCGCTATCGGGTTGTTCTGGACAAGCGGTAGCTCTGCTGGACTGCTCCCTACGTGGCTCAGAGACAGTTCTCTTGCTCCAAACTTCTCATTTCTCTTCTCCAGAACCTTATCCTTTGAACTGAGAAACGACGGGATCAAGCTCACTGGACAGCAGCATTTTCCACCTCACAATCTTTAGTTTCTTATTTTTCAATTTTAATTTAATGATAGAAACCCTATTATGAATTGTACAAAAACTGCTATTGTTGCTCCTATCTGCTCCTGCTATCATTATAGTTGCTATTATTGCCACTGCTGTTGTTAAAAATGGTAATCTACCAGGAGTCCAAAAAGAAGAGATAGAGATTAACAGTTCCACTCCATCTCTAGGATTACCTAAGTCAGAGTCAACCTCAATTCAAACAAGTCATGGGGTAGTTATATATGTTTGTGATAGGCCTTAGAAAATGAGGGACTTGGTGCATATCTAACAAATATTCTGTTGACAAGCTTACTGCCTATGTTTGCATCTATGCATTTTATGGTTTTGGGTCTTTATTCAAGTCTAAAGTTCATTTTGAGTTAATTTCTTATATGATATAATACTGTGGTCTAGTTTCATTAACTTGCATGAGCCCTGTCCAGTTTTCCCAGCACCGTTTGCTGAAGAGATTTTCCTTTTTCTGTCATAGATTTTTGGCTTCTTTGTGGTAAGTTGGTTGTCCATATATATTGACTTAATTTCTGAGATCTGAATCATCAGTGTGTCTGTTTTAATTGTAATTTCATGCTATGTTGGTTCTTACAGCTTTGTATTATAGTTTTAAATTGAATAACATGATATATCCATTCTGTTCTTTTTTTCTCAGAGTTGTTTTGGCTATTGGAATCTTTTGTGGTTCCATGCAAATTTTAGAATTTTTTTGCCCTGTGAAGAATGGCACTGCAAACGTGATAGGGATTGCACTCAATCTGTATGTTGCTTTGTTAGAATGGTTTCCATTTTAGTTATGTTGATTCTTACAATCCATGAGCAAGGAATTGTTTCCATTTCTTTACTTCTTCATTTCTTTCAGATGTATCTGAGAGTTTTCAGTTTAATCATCCTTGCACCCTGTTTAAACTGATTCCTAAATACTTTATACTTTTTATTTGATGTTATTGTAAGTGGGGTTGTTTATAAATTTCTTTTTCTTCCAGTTCATTTTTTTGTACATAGAAATGCAGTGTATTTTTATATTGATTTTGCAGGTTACCATTTTAAACCATTTATTAATTCTAATAGCTTTTTAGTAGATGTCTTAGTGTTTCCAAGGTATAGAATCATGTCATTTGCAAATAGTGATAGTTTTACTTCTTCTTTTCCAATTTGATGTCTTTTCACTTTTTTGCCTGAATGTTTTGGTAGAACATCTAGCACTTTGTTGAATAATAGTAATGAGAGTGGACATCCTTATATTCTTCCTGGTCTTAGATGAAAATCTTTCAATTTTTCACCATTAAATATGTTAGCTCATATCTCACCGTGTTTCATTATTATTATGTTGAAGTAGATTCCTTCAATCTTCATGTTATTTAGTGTTTTTGTCATAAATGGGTATTGAGACTTGTCAAGTGTTTTTTCTGTACCTGTTGAAATGATTATGATGTTTGTAAAGTTATCTTCAGAAGAAGGGGGAAGAAAAGTAAAAATAGACAACTGTGACTACATCAAATTAAAACCTTTACACATAGAAACTATTATCAAAACAAAGAGACATGCTAATGAATATGAGAATATATTTGCCAACCATATATCTGACAAGGATTATGATCTAAAATGTATAAGGAACTCCTATAATTCAACAACAATGAAACAACCAGATTCTCTAAAGAAGATTTACAAATTGTCAATGGACATGTGAAAAGAGGTTCAGTATCACTTATTGTTAGGGAAAAGCAAACCAAAAGCACATGATCGTAGTTCACCTGTAAGAAAGCATGTTCCAAGAGACAAGGAACACAACAAGCATTAGAGAGGATGTAGAGAGAAAAGAACCCTAGTATACTATTAGTGGGAATGTAAATTGTTTCAACCACCATGAAAAACAGAATAGAGGTTCCTCAAAAAATTAAAATAAAATTACTCTATGACCCAGTTGTATCACTCTGGGTATTTATCTGAGAAATATGAAAACACTAATTTGAAGTGATAGATATACTCATATGCATTGTAACATTATTTATAATAACCAAGACTTGAAAACAATTTCCATTCCATTGATGGATGGATAAAGCATAAATAGTATAGATACATGATGGACTACTACTCAGCTATTAAAAAAGTATGAAATTTTCTATTTGTGGTAACATGGATGGATGTAGAGGGATTATGCAAAGTGAAAATGGCAATGGAGAAAAACAAATATAATCTGATCTCTTTTATATGTGAAAGATAAAGAACAAAACAAGTGATCAAACAAAACAAAATTTCTAGTTTATAAGAATAGAATGGTGGTTTACTGAAGGGGAAAGGTTATGAAGGATGGACAAAATAAGGATGTCAATTGTATGGCAGTGGATGAAACTCAACTTCTGTTGATGATTATATATAGCATGTGCAGAAGCCTGTGTATAATGTTGTACACCTGAAACTTATATACATTTGTCATAAACCATTCCTACTGAAAATTTTTCCAGTTAAGTCTGAAAAAAAACAAAACAAAACAAAAAAATTTTGCTCAACCAAAGATTTTTGGCCAATAAATTGATCTATAGCACTGTCTCTTCCAGAACCATCTCAAGTCAGGTTTTCTCCAAGATTGTGACAATCCCTGCCTCCCTAAACTCATATGGGAAAAACTTCCTAAGATTTTTCCATTTCATATTGCTTCAAAAATTGCTTTTTTATTGAGATCTAATTGACATATTACAATATATTGGTTTCAGGTGTACAACATAGTAATTTGATTCTTGTATAGTATTTGTATATATTGTGAAATAGTCACCACAATAGGTACAGCTAATATTCCTTTCCAACATAGTAAGAATTTTTTTCTCTTGTGATAAATGTTGATTATTTTAAACATTGCATCTTCTGCCCATGTTGGTATTATGCTTTCCAAGAAGTTCTGCAGTATTTGGCTATGAGTTCCTTGGTTTAAGAATGCTGCTACTTAAATATTTTTGTTAACAAAGCATTGTCTGAATTTTCAATCTAGAGAATGGAGATATTACCAGGCTGATATCTCCCAAAACAATCCAGTGGGAAAAAAAAAATCTTCCTTCCCAATCAAATTTGCCAGATGATTGACTCTATTATTTAAATTTTGTGTGGCATTTGATACAAATTTGACACATTAGGAAGGGTGTCCTGAGTAACTGAGAGTTATGATTATTGTATCAAATTTGAAAATCCCTGTGCTGAGCAGATGCCGGCTGTTTTTCATCTATTTCCATAACTGCATTTAAAAGGCATTAAGTGGTAAGATTGTGGGGTTATTTTTGTTTGGTTCTTTTCATCAATTCTATATATAATGTAATAAATTTCAGAGACATACGCTTATGATATTGCATTTGGGAATGAGAAAGTTATTGTTTTATATGAGACTCATTGAAAGGATGATGCCGTCTTAATGATAATGGCTTTAGAAATGTTGCACATCCAGGAACATTCCCCTCCAAAGCTATGCCCTTTAAATCATTCCTGTGGCTTGCACCATTGCTCTAGGAGAACAGCACATTAACCTCCATGACTACTGTTATCACCAGTCTCATTTTATCTCAGCACTTATTCAGGCCAACACAGCCCAGAATGGGGAATGACATGGTAGGAAGTACTGGCTCATTCCCTGAGCCAGCTTACAGGGCTGCCATTATCTGCTAGGTGAAAATGGTTAGTCTCCAAGTTTTCAGTGTAAATTCCTAAGTCAGGCCAGAAGACTGTCACTACATAGAAACACTAATGAAATCATGAAGGCTTCAAACTTCCCACAACAATGCAGATCCATTTGTGGAAGTGAGAGTTGCCTAGACTGTTGTTTTCACTAAGGAAAAGATGAATACAAATGCAAGCCCACCCCATTCTTCTCCCCCTCCCCCAAAAAAAAGAATAAAAAGATCAGTGAAAACAAAAAGGTGAGGACAAAATTCAAAAGTGCATAGCTTAAGATAGCCTGCATGTAACTTATAGTGGAAAGAAAAGAAGACAAAGCAAGCCTCCAATTAGGCAACCCAAATTAAATAATGAGGACAGCTAACTCTGTAAATAAGGCAGGCAAACCCCCTGTGAACCATGAATACACTGGGGATCTATGGGAGGGCACATTTGGGGAAAGATTGGTAGTGTCTCTGTGTATCAGAGAAACCATCATTGTGGCTGTTGACAATTCCCCCACCTCTAACACCATATGCCATATTTTGAGAAACCCAAACCCCAACTTTCATAGATGATTTTAAAAATTCTTAAAAACTGTGTGTGTGCATTCATATGTAAATATTGATAATGGTGACTGGGAGGCTATCATTATGCCATCTCCACATTAAAGAGGATTGTGTGCAACGTTTGGGAAAACAGCTTTCAAATTCAAATTTTGTAAAAAATAAGATGCTAGAGGTGATACATCTCTGTAAAAGGAAGTGATTTTTAAGTTTTAATTATTTCTCCGCCATCTTCTCTTTGCTTCTTCTCCAGTGTGTTGTGCTGCTCTGCTTCTCCAAGGCTCTTCAAACTTTCCCAACAGATGCTGATGCAAACTCAGCTTTCCAAGTATGCCACCTTGTTGCAGCTCCACCATTTCCTTTACCAGGCCTGCCTTTGGCAGCATCTGGTCACACACCCCAGGCCTGCCCTCAGCAGCCTCTGCTCTTCTCTGGCCTGCCATTCTGGCATCCGACTCCACACCAGCTACTTCTCTGCCAGCTACTCTCCCACCATGACTCCTTGCCACCACCAGCTCACTCTTCCAGGGGGCTTCCCCTGGCCAGGGCATGTAGGCCTATTCTTAGTCTGCCATTCTCATTTCTTCTATCTGCTTTTCCTCTCTCCTCACTCCGCCTTTTTTATATGCCTTCTCTTCCTGCTTCCCATTTTCTCTCACGGTTCTTTCAGATTCCACCCACCAGGGCATTTTGGCGCCAATGCAATTTTTAACTGCATCACTACCCAGTATCAGAACCACAGTCAGTAGTGTCTCTGTCACTCCCTCGTCTCCTGAGACTTTGTAGTGGCAAGTCACTGCTGTGGTTATCAGTCTCCATGACCATTATGACAGGACTCCCACATCTCTCTCACGGCTTCCGGTTCTTTCTGGCATTAGAGAAAATTCTCAGGGGTAGGATCACCAGCTCTTGTTCCCTTCTGATAGCCTGACTCAACTTTATGCAGGAAAGCCATTTCAGGAAGGTACTTTGCCATGTTCTCTGCTTGCTGGGGTTCTTGGGGAAAGAGGCTCCCCACAACTTAACAACAGATATTTTGCCATCCCCCACCTTCACCCCACCGGAGAGTGCACTGGGACTAGTAGAATAACAGCAGATAACCTTTTTCTTACATTGTGTCTTATGTAGTTACAAGCCTTTCTTTTCAAAATGGCTGCTTTGGATTTTGCCACTCCTTTGAGGGGAGACCATGCTGTTGTTGTTATGATGCAAATAGTGAGTGCCCCTGTTAAGCCCACTCCAGCTATATCTATCTGCTGGCACATGATGTACAAGAAGGCTTTTGTTTTTGACATAAAGAGAAAGGACTTGATTTTGGGGTACTACAGGAAGGAGGAAGGGGAAGGAAATGGCAGAAAGTCTATCTGACCCTCACTGAAATGACATTTGCTAGCACCTGCTAAGTGTAGAACAGAACACACTTGATGTTTGCTTAGTCCTTACATTAACCAACAAATTAATATCATGAATTTTGTTATTCATGTGGAACTCAAGAAGGTTGATTGACTCAATCACAGTGATGGAAGTGGAGCTGCAAGCCTTGTCCAGAGCTCTTCCCCCAACCTACATTGTTGTCTTCACAAGAAAGAAGATCAAGTGTGGTTTTACTTTGGGTAAAGACCTCGATTTAAGCCTCAAGAATTTTTCATAAACATATTTTGAGTGGAATTGTTGCGCATTGTAGGGGCCCCAGAAGAAAGAATCCAAGAAGCTCAGAACAAAGTCTTCTATGGATTGGCCAAGCTAAATGGAAATTTAACTTGAAGGTTAAAAGTGTTCATAGAAGAGAGGAGACAGCAACCCCTTTCTTCAGATACTTACATGGGATTCAATGTGAATGTAGAGTATGTATGAATGGGATTTACAGAGATACCTTTTCTTTTTTTTCTTTAGTGAAGGACATTTCATGTGTGCCTAGTAAGTTGTGCAATCTGAAATCCATTTTGAAATATATTCAATTGAGTCCAGTTAAGTAATTTTCAGAGAAATTTCAGGATATTTTCTCAAAATTGATCCTGGTCCCTGAATGAGCCATAGCATTGATGGGGGGGGTACCAACCCTTCCCCCTGGGTGCCATTGACATAGCTGATACATACATTTGATGAGGAGCTACTCTCCTGTTGCTATAGATTTGCAAATTTCAAAAAAAACTGATTTGGTCTTATCTCCTTCAGAGGTCTCTTGGCTGCAAGATGGGAAGAGAGGGTATAAATATTGGTTGAGAACAAACTATGAGATTCAACCATTTTCATCAGGAATTTTGGAGAATGGAGATGTGAACTGTATGAGTTTGGCTATGTGTGGCCAAGACCTGGGGACTGCAGTCTTTGGCTGACCCAGACCAGTAACGTGTGTGTTAAAGAAAGCTAAGGAGTTTGGAGATTTAAACTCTGTGTTGGAGTTTGTCTTACTGAGTTTGACTCAAATGTTTCTGGAGAGGCCATGTGAGCTAGGCCTGAGAAGAAAATACATTTAGTGGTTCCTGTACTGTGGAGTTTTTTTTTTTTTCCTACTACTTGGAAAAGGACAGGAAGGAGAAGACAGACTCACACCTTCAACTACCTGCTTGGAAGCTAGAGCATACCAAAGAAGAAGAAAGGATGTATGGGACACATGCTAATGAACTCTGCAGGACTGGACATGTGATGAGGTCAACAGGACTAAGAGATTGAAGATTTTGGACAATGTAGGAGCAATCGTGGATTTTCTTGTATTTTTCTTTTTGTAGTAAATACTTAGGAAATCACTTTGTTTAGTAATTAGGTAATCACTTCATTTAGTAATAAATTAGTCTGCATTCTAAAAGTCTTGTTCAGACTTCGGAAAATATAATAAGGGCTGGGATGGCGGTAAGAATCTGTAATTTTGGATATCTTTAGGCTGCAGGAACTGAACAAAGGTAAAATGAGGCCAGCTAGCAAGCTGTAAACTGCAGTTTCTGATTTTTCTTTCCCCTGCCATTTTTTGGGGCAGGGAGCTGAAAAGTGGTGGCTGGTATCTGCATAACAAAGGTGACTGATCTGTGAAAACATGCACCTGCAGGAGGTTAGAGTTTGAATCTGTCTGGGAGAAGCAGGCAGATGATCTCTGAGTTTTAGTAAAGTGGAAAGCCTCTCTCTGATGCCCGATAGCAACATCATCACCTGAGTTCTGGTTAGAAATGCAGATTCTCAGGTCCCTTCCCAGACAAACCATCCTACAAACTATAGGGGTGGGGCTCAGTTGTTCGCATTTTAACATGTCCTCTGGGTCATAATGATTTGTGCTGAAGCTTGAGAACCACCATTTTAGTGGAATACTTATCTCACCCATTCTGTGTCATAATGGTTTATCACAATGCTTGGAATATGGTAGGTCAATACTCCTTAATTGTTGAGTGAGTAAATTAATAGAAAGAGAACACTTCTGAGCCAGTCACGGTGGCTCATGTCTGTAAGCTTTAGCCTTTGAAGCAGCTGGGGCTAGGGATCGGGGTTCGAGTCCCACTAGGGGCAACACAGCGAGACCTAGTTCCAAAAAATAACTGGGCATGGTGGCACATGCCTGTAATCCCAGAGACCTGGGAAGCTGAGGCGGGGGATTGTTTGAGTCTGTGGTAGGCCTGAGCTAGGCCTGAGAAGCTAGGTCTGAGCTCATGCAACTTGAGTCTGCAGTTCCACAGGCAAAAATAGCAAGATGAGACATAGTTTCGAAACAAAACAAAACAAAAAACCAAAAGAAAAGAGGAGAACACTTCTAGAGATAGTATTCTCAAGTGTGGTCTGTGAAGCACACACATCCTTCTGAGATGCAATGTTTGTTCAAACACACATTTTTAGATTTCCATCCCACCCCACTACTACAAAACATATACAGCATCCAAATCTTTGGGGTAAGAGTCAGGGATATGTATTTTAATTACTTATAAAATTATATGTCATTCTCTTCTCTTAAAAAGTTGACATTTATAGAATCATTAATAAAATCATGTAATCATTAATAAAATCATGTACATGTACAAAGTGCTGTATTCAAAACATACAAATGAAGGTTTGTGGGCAGTAAATCTGCCTCTCACCTTCTACTAGCCCAATTCTCCTTCCATAGTCATTACAGGAAATGTTTTCTTTGTTTTCAGAGGTTTTACACTTATATAAGCATTTGGACACACACACACATACACATACACATATACACATAGGATTATACAATATAATTTCTTCTGTCCCTTGCTTTTGTCTCTCAACTGTACATCTAGAACCTAGATTTAAATAAATCTACCAAATAATTCTTTTGCAAATAAACTTTTAAGAATTACCTTTTTGGACTTTTGGATAGCATTTGAAAAACATGTTCCCATTAAGAGTGTTACATATTCTTTATGTAGTTCTAAGTTAAATTTTGGTTTAGGCCACAACTAGGACCTCCCAAGTTGGAGACCAATGGGATCTCAATGAGATGTTTATTTTATATTTATTGTTAGATTCTTGTTTTGTTTATTTGCCATGTGTTACCCTTGGGTGCAGTAAATTCACATATAATAAGAGACCACATCTTTCCTTTCTAGGTCTTTCCTTTCATTTCCTTACTAACACTGGTGGTATTAGTATGTGCAGAGAATTGACACTCAGTAAATATCCACTGAGTGATTGAATAAGCATGTGGCATGTGTGACTGAGTAGCAGAGGACTAACTGCATTGTATGGACCTGCTGGCTGTCAGTGCTAGTATTCAGAACTCTGTTTAAATGAAGTCCAGAGGCAGGAGAGTAGCTGCACACATTTATAAGTCAGTAGACTAGAGAACCCATGATAGCATGCATCTTCCCACAGTTTTTTTCTGATGGTAGAACTGGGCGTGAGTGGTAGGGGGTTTCTAAAGTCATATAAGATAGTGGAAGGAGGAAGAAAGGGCAATGCTCATGATTCTCCTCTTGACCGTATGCTCTGCCCCTTTCTTCTCTTGTTTAGTTTCCGGATCAAGACTGTTTTTGAATCCAATACCCCAATCCAGTGTTGTCTGTTGGTGGAAACTGGGCATCACCATTACCTGTGTTTGAAAGACATAAAGAGTTTGAGAGTGACCTGAAGTCAGATAGAAGGTTAATCTCTTTACTTACCTTGTTATTGTAAATCTTAAATAGGGCTTGGCCAACATTGTTATGCTAATTTGACTCCCTGTACTAGTGTTCT
>PVHY01000516.1:0-19283 GCA_004024945.1 Uropsilus gracilis
GGCAAAATAAATTACCTGTATAAGTGAGAAAAGCAGGGTTACAACTAAGTTAATTGTATTGTGGTAATTATATCATGCTCAATTGTGGAAGGATTTAGGAAAGTAAGATTTAATAAGGAAAATGAATTTTCAAGAAAAACTTATATATACCTCAAGCATTTCTAAGCATAAGGATATGGGGGAGCTCTTGGGAAGATTTATGGAAAGTTGCAATTTTTGTGTAGCAACCACTTTAGTAGGTCCACAGCTGCACAGCCAGTGGTAAAATGTGGCTCACTATTGTCAAATGGGCAGTAGCAGAGAAGAGCTGGACACCCAACAGAGGAAGGAAAAGACAAATTACAACTGTTTGCAGTGGCATCTCACCACAAAATGACCTTTAGGGAATAACACCTGCTGCTTCATATCTGCCTTCTCAACATTTGCATGAGTTACTTTGCACCCACACGGTGTTGGAGGATGAATGCCAGGTACAAGAAAGATGAAAGAGATATCCTTAGCTGCAGCAGCTAAGGGTTGATTTGGAAGTAATGAACCAAATGACAATTTATTAACAAAAGAAAGGTGTATATATAGGGAAGACAGGGCAAGGGTTGGGTGAATTTTGAAGGAAGTCAAATGGTGAGGGTACAATTAAATTGGTTAGCATAATAGTTTCTGTGAGATAATTGGGGGCAGAGGGATTGCTCACAAGTGGTTGCTATCTTTTTAAGGAGGATTTCCTTAGGTAAAGATTTTGGAGGGGCACTGGGTGCCATCACATCTTTAGAGGTATGGAGGGCTAGTTTCATCTCCAGTTTGCTGGAGGCAATTAGGTAAGAGGAAGTTTGCCTCATCTTACCCCACAGCCCATCTGGTCTGCGAATGGCTTTCCACACACTGAACCAAACCTGTATGAAAATGTACTTTCCAATTTAAATAAGTTAAGAAGATACACCTCAGTACCTGTGAAAGAGAAGTGGTTCTACCTTATATAATAATGTAAGTATATTTTCATTGATAATGTTTACTACTGATTCAAACAGGCCTAAGGATGCTACTAACAAAATTTCTTAGTTTTAATTTTAATAAAGCAATAGGGAAATAACTCTTATAGTTTCCAGACACAAGTTTTAACTCCTCTGAAATTAAACTCTTTGCACTTACTGTGAGACAGAAAATAAAAATTTTAGTTGCTGTCTTAGAAGATTAGGTTAATTTTAATACAATTATTAAATTTTAAACTGATTTCATCACTCTAGAAAATCATTTGTGATGCACTGTTAGTCAATAATAGCGGGAGAGCATGTGCTTTGCATTGTTTAGTACATAATTACAGACTATTAACATCGTCTCTTAGTGAAAATCATGTTGAATTTTTCTCTTTGTTTTTGGTTGACCTTGACTTTTTTAACTCCATTTGGAGTTGTTCTTACTGAAATTCATAGAAGTAATAAACTAAAATATTAAAGTGGTTTTTTTTTTGGAAAACAGGTAAATTTAAGGGCTGTGGGCCATCCACATGCCGCAATACAGAACACACACAGTAACTCTTTGTTCAAGGAAAGGGAAAAGGAAAAACCCCATGTACTTTGTTGCTCTGTGAATTCTCCCGCTTGCGAGTGTCTGCGAAGCTGCCAGAACCTTTGATTTGTTTTGTAATCTTTATGTTCTTTAAAAGGACCTTGACATTCTGCTTACCTTCTTCATTTCAGCTATCTATTAAACATCACTTTAATGATTTTCTAACTATAACTGTAAAATTACTTTGCTCATCCTTCTGATGTCACAGCCTTTATCAGACAATTCTTTCCTTTCCTTATTTGCTCTAGGGTGACATTGAGGGCACAGACATCAAAATCTTTTTTTTTTTTTTTCCTATTCAATTCCCTGGACTCACAGTGCTCCTCGTAGCATCCTTATGTTCCTTCAAATTCACAAAACTGCCCCCTGACTGTAAGTCATCACCCAAAAAAAAGTCATTTGGTGAGCTGATTTTCTCTCTCATGCACAGTGCATACAAAGCACCTCATTATATCTTGGTATGGCCTAGTAAACTGCAGAGATGTGATGGCCACGGAGGAGCCTCTGCACTTCACAGCCCTGATTTCTTCATTCTTTCATTTGTACTCCTCTAAGGAAAATAATCTCTGAGAAGAAGAAATCTTGCAGGCTCCACAAATTGAACTCCCTCTCCCTCTGGACCCCTACTACTATAACCTACCTTGTCAGTTTCACCCTACCAGCATTCAAAACCCCCTCCCTGAAATGACTCTCATACAAATCTCTTTCCCATCCATCGAACCTTTAAAAGAAACTGTTTGAATTTAGTAAGCTCTTTTCATATATTTCTCATCCTCTCTGGGAGAGGATTTTATTGATCCATGAATGTCATGACATTTCCAAGATGATGGCAGTTATAGAATTTTTAACATGAACAAAACTTGGTTTGGGAGAAGTCAGATGACAAATGGGAAACTGGTGGTGATACACATCATACACCACAGAATATTAGGTAAAAGAGAGTCTATGTATGTATGCTAGGAAGATTCAGTAATACATAAGCCTCTTAAAATAAAACTGAAGAATGTAGGTATGAGACTATAAGGGTTTTTTTTTATGAGAAAAATAAAATAGACATTAAGATTGCTAGTGAAACTTTTTATTTGGACCAGGTGTTTTAAAGTATAAGCAATAATTATGATTGAGTTTGTTTTCACACTGTATGTAACTGATATGGACATGGACAATTGTTTTGCATTATATTGGGCAATGGAGTATTCTTTTTTTTCCCACTGGATAAAAAAATAGAATTTGTAAGGCTAGTGGAATGGTTCATTAAATTATGTGAAAGAGATACTCCTTGTAGACTTTGGTCCTTACGATAAAACAAAAGAGTGTAAAGAGGAATGAGGTACAATAGGAGATTGGAAATTCACTGAAGATTTTACAAAGAAGATGAAAATTGGGGTTTATAAAACACAACAGGGAAAACTTTCTTCCACAGAGTAATTTGTTGTGGAATTTGTCCTGTAAAAAAAAGAAAAAAAATCAGGAATTTGTCCTGAGGGGGGAAAAAAAAACAATCAAATAGTTTTGACTATAATTTACTCAAAGGGTTATTGACATTAACTTTATAAATCTGAATAAATTAATAAATTGCTGATAACCCATGTACCTGAGGGAAAAAAAATCCTCATCTAGGATAACTTGAATGTGTGCTGCTGACAAAAGTTGGCTGATAGATATTTTTTCCTTGCAATGCAGTTAGTTATGTCATTCTGCAAATTATTTGTCCTTTCCATGTCTATCATTACAGTACCCTCAAAAACCAAAGTTCAAATGTTACTCATTTTCCATGAACAAAAAGTCTTGGGAACTACATGAAAAATGACAAGTGGGATGGGGAGAGCAAAAGCAAAGAAGGTCACTATAATCAGCTCTGCCCTGTCATTGAGACTCCTACCAAAAATAACATGACATCAATCAGCACTTTCTAAACGTTATGATAGATAAAAGTATTTATTATCATCTTTTCATTTGCAGTATAGATATTAAAACAATTTCAGATGTGAATTAGTTTCAGAAAGTGACTATGTTCCATCACAATTATCACTACCATAGCTATTTCATTGTACTCTAGATTTCAGCTATGAAATAAAAGAACATATCCTATATGATATTAAGAACCAAATTAATTTATTGATAAATAAAAAGTATGTAATATGCCTAAATAAAGAAAAAATATCCTTTTTAAACCAGGCTTCTCAATGTTTTGTGTATAATTGCAACAAAAGATAACTTTCTCATAAAGTAATCAATAGATTGTTTATGAGAGAAACACTCCTAAATTAATTTTGGGGATAAAGTTTCAAATTTTCACTCTAATTGTGGCTGGCTGGGACAGAATTATTGTATTCTAACACAGTGCACAAATTTTGTTATGTTTTAGGCGGCTGAAACAGTGAAAAACAACTGTGCTTCCATTCCTGCCACAAAGTAGCAGTGTTCCGTAACAGGTAAACATGACTAAAACTGACACAAGACCTCATTGTGACAAGAAGTATTTATGAAGTAATATTTTGTCATAGAGCCTCTCTTCAATCAATTTTTGAATTTATAAAGCATTCATCTAGCAAATTATAAGAGATTTGAGCATATGTTTTCCAGGGACTACTACATGTGTTATGAAAGAAAAGATCTCTAATGTGAGTGTTAAAGTATTAAACAGATTTTGAAAATATTCACATTGTAAAAACACATGTGTATTTTTCTAGGGAACCCACACCTGCACAAAAGACACTATCTAAGCAGCAGCCCTTTTGTAAACCGGATACACTTGGATTCTTAGAATGATTAACCCAATTCCAGCTTCCTCATCACCGTGAACAAGAAAGCTCAAACTGAACAATGTTACCTGGGAAAAGATGAGGCCAACTTGGTAGGAAAACCACACACCTTCTGTAAGCATTCACTTTGTCCACTGGGTGCTCACTACTTCCCTCAGTGAAAAGTGCCAGAGCCAAGTCCAGTTTGTTCAGGATGAGCAAAGTAAAATGTCTGCTCTCTCCTACTAAAATGAAAATGGCAGAGTAGTTGACATAAATCAGTCAGTAACTAATAGCAATTTCCAAAGCAAGACATTCACTATTTGAATTTCTAGTGTTGCAAATACAAAGGATTCTCATTGTCCAGGCTGATTTGCATACTCTGGTGGGTATGGTGAGACAGTTTTCCAGCTGCATGCCCTACTTAAATATGTGTTGACCAGTTTTCTATACATAGCAGAATCATTCTTATATCTGAAAGGCAAACTTTACTATTTCTAGTATCAGTGCATTAGAGCAGGGATGCAACTTATATTCTGCCCTAATATTTTTATATTTATAGCTTCACTCTGTGACAGGTCCGATGCACAGGAGTGGGTTCTTACTCAACACATCTGTTCCCCATGTGCTGCTGAGTCACACATACTTATTCGTTACCAAAAGTAACAAATATTTATTTTCTCCTTGACAGTCCCACAGAGTCATTGCAGCAGAGGGAAAAACAAGTGAGATTCCATTCAACTCTGCTCATAAAATGATCACTATTGATGTATGTGCCTCCACGACTAAGAGAGTTGTGGAAACCTTAGAATGTGTCCAGAGTATTGCAATGAAAACAATTATGAAATAAGATCTAATAAATGATTTATATAAGCCTAGAAATAAATTGTGTGGAATTACAGATTATATCTTTCAGGTCAAAAAAATTAGTTAAAGACTAGCCTAGAGCTTAGTTTTCAGTGTACAGCTGAGTCTACTAAAGTAAATATTTGTGAACATGGGAGAGGCTTCAGAGAACATTTGAAATCCTCCCAATCCCCAAATATAAAATTCATGTTGATCATTAAATTTCGCATGATCCAGGGATGGAACGAAGCAATATTATCTAAAGGTAATAGCATAAATTAAAATTTCCTATGACAATGTCAGAAGGCAGAAGTGCAAAGCTAGGATTTTCTGCTCATTTTTGTAATTTTCCATTAGTAACTCTTTAAAAGGCATATTGAAACATAGAATTTACATGTAAAACCAGGTCTGATCTAGAAGATGAAGAATAAAAATGAACACACAAAGTAACATCATTTCTTTCAACCAGGTTTATAATTGAACTATACTTTAAACTAAAATTTTGGTTTCTCAAAAGTGTCATCAATGCATATCATCCTGATTTGATTGGCTGATCTTTGTTTCACCCCCTTCATGAAGTAGTTCAATATAGCTGCTGGAAAACACTGTAAACTTGCTGCATTTTAGCAGTGATCAACTTATATTGCCATAATTGATTCTGGGTGAGTTATAATTAGGTTTACCTTTTAACTATCAATGCTCTGGGATGAAATTTCACAGCTCATACAGCTTTTTTCTTAATAAACAACAAATGAAATCCACCACCAAGGATTATCACTTAGAAAGGAATTTACAAATTAAGTAGATTGATTTCATACTGACACAATGTAACACTGGGTTTGCCTTTTTTAAAAAGCTGGCATATTCTTTCTTAATTGCATGTGTGTTAAATCACATTCACAGGATAGGCTCTATTAAAGTATTTGCATAGGCAATGTATAATGATCACTTTGTTTATATAATTTGTAATGGGCTTATATCATAGTTACACAAATTTAGGGAAAAAATCCTTCTATCAAGGTGGCTTAAATCAAAAAGAATGTTAACTGACTTGAAAATCAGCTGCTGCTTTGTGACCTTGATTGTGTTTAGATCACCTACATTCCCCTTGCTTCAGAAGAACCCACATTATGCTAATGACCCCACTTCCCAAAATATCTAACCCTCTCACATCTAGTTAAGCTACTGCTGTACCAAAAACATAGATCACCCAAATGCTCAGGTGCTTACAGGAAATGCATCTTTTCCAATAAGTCATCTTGGCTTGCCACTGCAAGTGTTCATGCATAAAACATACAACTGGTTCAAGAATTTCCATGAAAATACGTATCCTAGAATATTTTTCATGACTTTAAAACCATAAGTTTAAAATTGTACACCCAATGTAATTGGGAAACATAGACTATATTAAAATGTCTAAAACCTTTAAAGAATTATTTTTCTACCTTCCGTTTAACTAATTACATTTTTATGTTACATATTTGTCAAAAATACTAAGTAAAAATTTGAAATTCATTTTATATATAAAGCCCGACTTTCTGCTTAAATGCAAATTCTCTGTGGGATAGGATATTCAATCTCAAAATCTAATCTGTTTTCTAGTCTTAAAAATCATCTGACAGCTCTCCAAATGCAAAGTACACATACATTTTGAAAGTTAACCTTCAGGGAATATAAATAGAATAGAGAGAGGCACCTTGCTGTCTCATTGTGTGTGCGAGAGGCATAAATTGATTCAAAATCTATTAAGACTAATCTTTCAAAACTAACACTCGGTGTTCCTAAGGTTACTGAGATAGTTCCCTTCACACCTTGACATGTTTTATCATATCTCAAAAGTGTCTTAAGGACTCCCATATTATCTGATGTTTATCTAGGTTATTGGTTCATTCCATTCATAGCCAATCCAAACTATTTATTGTCAGATAAGGAGTGATGAAACCTCAGTAGCATATTCAAAAATCTTTTTCTAGTGATGTTAATGTTCCAATAGACAGGCAGCAGCAAAATTTTGAAAACTGGTAGTTCATTATATTTTTTAATTTGACTATTTTCAGAGGCAGCTTTTCAAGTGAATGACGACACAGTATTTATATCTTTGTAAGCTAGTCACTAAGAAACATTTACTGGTAGGTAAAATTCTGTCTGTTAATATTTGTCAATTCAAGAAAAATGATGTGAACAGAAAATTAATTATGGAATGAGTGAAAATAAAGTCAGTCAATATGAACAAACCAGGTCCCAAATATTTTTCTCAAGAGTCACATTTTTGCAGAACTTTGAGTTTATAATTTCAGATTTCTATTTATTCTTTCATTCATGAAGACATCCAAAAATAATAACAGGTTGAATTTCTTTTAATTGAAAAGTCACATAACTATTTTTGCCTCAAGTAAAATCTGATAAATAATGAAAACCTCGAAAAAAATTCTTTGACTATATTCATGTTATATCTTATTAAATTAAGTGAAATTAATGATGAACCATTAGTAATCTGTACCTTCCTGAAGGCAGGGGAGGATATTTATTAGAAGGGCAATTATCACTGGGAAGTATCTCTATATTTAATATTTTCAGGATGTCATAGAAATAAAAAAAAATCCATTTTAGAATTATTTTGTTTTCTTCCAAAAAGAACTCCAGTTCCACTCATTACATCATTATTTATATCTATCTCTAAACAGTATAGTATTCATTCCTTCTTGCAGAGAATGATGACTGCTACTCAGGGATGAGCTCTTCAGGTCTGGTGCAAACATGAATAGAGAATGGACACTTTGAGTGATATCACTGCAGTCAGTCAAGACATAGACTGGAAACATCAGTTCTTGTCTTCAAAGGAAAAAAAAATCATATTCCTATATTCACCCAGGTACCAGGAGGAAGTTTCAGGGAGAAAGAGATTTACACTGTTACTAAGGAATAATGAGGTTTCTGTTGGCAAACATCTGAATTGGAGAGTGGTATTCTTATGTAAACTAGTTGGTAACATGTACATATGATTAAAATAAGGGAAAAATTAGAATTGAAGACTATCAAGGAAGATCTTTTATTTGCCTGTTGTAAATACCCCAAAAATCATTCATATTGAGAATACTAAGCAATGGCATATATGAATGGGATAAATGTATTATATATTATTCAGGCATATTGATCAAGTCACACTTGACTAACCAGTAAATCTTTTCCAACTTCTCTTATTATATACTATTCTTTTGAAATATAGCTATATGGTGTTACCCAAAAAAATGAGTTTTCATTAAACTTTCTACCATTTAAAAGTGATTACATTGCAAAAAAATTTTTAATAGCTCAGGTAACTAGGTTTGGGAAGATAAAATATCAATTTGTATTTTTAATTGCTAAATGTGGTAACCAAGTCACTATAGGAAAATGTAGACTTCAGGAAATGTAGTTGTATTTGATATAATTAGGATTTATATTATATATTACAGATATTAAATATATGCCCAATAGGTAATAATCTATTCAGGGAATAAACAACTAATCTGACTTAAAAATATTATGGTCTATTTTTGTGCCAAAATATTATATACTAAAATAATTTATGCAGCTATAAACATGAAAACATTACCCATGAATGTAATTCAAGCAGTGAAGTATCACCTGTCAGTTGGCTGTTATGAAAACAAATTATAATTAAAACAAACTTAGATTAATTCAATTTCTTTAAAATTCTTTGCAAATATAGTACAGTTATTTGAGAAATGAAAACTAATTTGACTTCCATTACTCATAATTAGCATTTGTTAATAAGGCAAGAACTTTTAAGCAAGATGTAGCATCTTTGCTTCCAAGAGTAGAAGAATTGACTATTATTAAATATAAAACATAAGTAGTTAGCATAGATGACTTCAGAATACAACCTAGAATCCGAAAATACAGATAGAACTTGGCTACTCTGGGTTATAATTTGCCTAAAGAAAACCACCCTTTCTATTCTAAAATATTCTACCCCAAAGGCTGTCAAAATCCATTAATTGATATTTCATGATACCTTGAATACCTTCTCTTTTTTTGTGTAAAAATCAATGTGCAATAGACATGTAAAGCATAGCCTGCTCTTTTAATTTTGCAGGTGCACAAAATGTTTTCTATATCTCTAGAGCATAACTAAATAGAAATATTGAGTTATTTTATGCCTTATACCTGGTTAGAATTTAATTTCCATTTTACAGTTATTTTGAGTTAAGAAAACTTTACTTAAATACACGTGTGGCTGCACTTGTCAACCCCCTTGTCTGTTTAGTTGTTTTACTCACAACACTCATGAAACTTTCCTCACCATTTCTGCTATCCAGCCATGTCATTTTTCTCTCTTCTTGTTTAAAGATGGTTGAAATCCCCTTCCTTAACACAGATCCCCATGACTAAGAAATATAAAAGAGAGAAAGCTAATCTCTTTGCCTTCAATTATTTTTCTCTTTATTTAGCACATTCCACCATACAGTAAAAGCCCTATTGGATTAGTACTTGTAACACGTTCCTTTCGGTGCTTGCATAAAATTAGCTACAAATGCATCAAGCAAAATAGAGATTTTCAGACTTTCGTATAAACTTGTTTTGTATGTTAATATATGAAGTTTTTCTTCATTTAAGACACCTCGAAATAGTAACATTAACATTTTGAAATAACTTTGTGAATTCCACAAAACAAAGAGAAAAATACAGAATTTGATCTCACTGCTCAAACTTACATTGAAAGATTTGCAGACATAGAGCTAAATTGTTTGCCAATGAATCTATACAGTTTAAAAATAACAGGTAGCCTGTAACTACACTAACCTAAAATCAGTGGATATCTCATGTTGTTAATGCAGTTTCAAAAAAAAAAATGCAACAAAAAACACCATTAAAGGTCTGTGTCAGTGAATTATAAAATCTATGGATTGAAAAAGAAGTAAAATATATGGATTATGCAAGAAAAAAGAAATGCAAACAAAACATACAACAATAAAAAAGGATTTTCACATTGACTAGAAAATGAAATGTAGGCTGCTTTATTGATATAAAAGTAAAATCAGTAGAGGAACTTTGGGCCTTCTAGTGACCTATTGTATTTCCAACAAAGGATACAATTAATTATTCTCTGTTATTAATTTACTTATGTATATCTCATGAAATATCTTCCCAGAAGTTAAGCTGATTGTTGGCCCAAATATCATGAAACTGAAAGGTACATTTGTCCATTTCATGTATACGGGACCATGGAATCAGCACTTTGAGAGGCCAAATATGTCTGCAGATTTCAAAAACAAAATAATGTCCATGAACAATTTATAAACCAAATGCTGATATTTTTTACACATTTTCAGTTTAAAATCCATGATATCTAGAAACAGCAATTAATTGACTAGTTGACAAACTAGAAAATGGGTGAAAAAATAATTTTTGTTTGACTGAAATTATATTTCCTAAAAATAACAAGATTGGAATTTGAACCCAGAGTCCAAGGTTTTAATCACGTTCATTTGAATCTCAAAATCTTTGATAGAAATCTTATACAAAATGATAGGTTTTTATGTTGATCAATTAAGTAAAAAGTTAGTTAAGGTGAGAAATTATCTGAAACAGACAGATATGGAGAGATTAAGAAATGCATATATTAACTAGACAATATTTTCATAGAAGGCTAAACTTTTTTCTTCAATAGGTATCCCATTTAGTGTTCTCTACAAAAGTCACTGAGATAAAAATAAACTAACCTCCAAAAAGCACAACTAAGAAAGAAGGAAAAGATACTCAGAAAAAGGAGAAAAAGCAACCATGTGCATGTTGCTGCAATGGCAGCTACTGAAAATCAGCCACAGAAGACACAAGAGCTGTGTGATTCCTCTATAATGAGAAACAGAGGTGCTAGCTGTCTTTCTTTTCACTGATACCCATGGCTCCCTGAATCATAGCTGCACCTGGAAGTATAAAATTCTAGGACTTTCGGTGGCCATGACCTTACACGAGCAAGATTAGCAACTTACATTTCCTACAAAACCTGAAAAAGTCTCAAGGGAGTTGGTATTGAATGGAGACAGAAGTTTGAAAATGAGGAGGAAAGAAAACAAGCAGATTTATGAACTATACCTAAGAATTAACCTTAGGTGTGTGTATTGGCATAGGGTACTGACAAGAAACTATCAGATGAGATGACACTAATTGTTTAACAAGAGCTATTAAAAAAAGTAATAATCATGACCTTGGTCTGAAATGATGAAAGATATGAGAGGAAGTTAAATAACAATTACCAGGCTAAAAAGTAGGCGGCAAAGTTTATGTAAACCTCACAAAAGGCATGTTCTTGGGCACTTTCATCAGATTTCTAAAAGATGATAATACACAAGGAATATTACTTCAGAGGGCGGAGTTACAGGATCAGTATGGGTATAATTGACATAGGAATCTGATCCAGAAGAGTGAACTCAAGATGCAGTTAAGGAAACATGGCTTTCACAATTTTAATTCAACAAGTCTCAGAAATTCTCTATATGGGTGTTAAACGGAAGTCCATTCTTCTTTTCACATAGCTGTGTTATGTCACTGTTGTGTTTTGTGAAGAGAGCCACGTAAACTGTCTTTTCAGTTTTTAAAATGCTGACCCAATGGGAAAGATACATGATCACAAGATTCTAGATTTTGAACTGGAGGCAGTGACTATATTAACTTTGGGTTGTCTGTCCTAACGGAGATGTCATTAGTGTTTTCTATGGTTAGCAAAAAAAAAAAAAAAAGAAGAAAAGAAACAGATCGTTCATACTAGAACAACAGACTTTGACAGAAAATGCTACATGTTCACCAAATGTACCTTCATTCTTACCACACAGGAAGACTACATTTTTCACAAACCCTTTTGGAAAGCATGGGCTCATATGAGTGATACTAGTCAAGGAATCAGAGCATAAGTAATGTGTGCCACTTCCACATATAGTTAAAAAAAATCTAAAAATTTCTTTACCAACATGATTCTCTATGCACTAGCCTCCCTTATACAGAGATATCACAAGCTGTTTCTTGAGAATGGCAGTCACACCATGGGTGGAATATGGATCTGGGAATGACTACCTCACTTGCAAGTATAATAAACTTATTAGTAAGCAATAAATACATGTTACTAAATTATTAGATTTTGAAATTATTTGGTACAGCGGTATATTTCCTAGGGGTGGTTTGACAAAGCACTACAAATTGTAGTTAAAACAACAGAAATTATTTTCTTATAGTTCCAGAGAGCAGAATCCAAAAGTAAGGGGTTCACATAGGCATGAATCTTCAAACACCCTGGAAGAATGCCCTTGTCTCTCCCGGTTTCTAGTGAATGCTAGCAATTATCAGCACTTACTGACTGATAAACACAATGGCCCAATCTCTGTTTTCTATTGATTTCTCCTTTGTCTCTCTCTGAATGTCTCAAATCATTCCCAGCCTTTTCAATAGCATCTGACATTGGATTTAGGATCCACTATCAAACACACTACTAGCATTTAGCCTATTCATTTTACTAACCTTCCAAATAATGCTATGCATGTTTTCCTAAGAAAATATCCAAAACAATAAATGCTTAACAAATTGCAGTATTCAAAATATTTTAAGTGATACCTATGAGACTGTTAAAAATTGCACTTGTCATTTTAAAGTTCATTATTAAAGATATAAAGTATCTCATTTAAATACTTCAATTAAATACACATTTGTTGAATACTTGCAAAAAATCTATTAGTAAGCAGTAGAAAAATACTTTGAAAATAAGGGCATGTTCCTAAAATATTTGAAATCATGGCATCAGAGATTTAATGTACTAAAGAAAAATAAATGTAGCCTCTGACTATAGAAAGTATATATCTTTTAATAAGACTAAGGCATAGGAAGCTTTCAAGTTTGGGCAAATGGAATCAAATGGTAAATAAGTTTTTGAAAAATTGATAAGCTTCTACCTACATCCTCATTTTGGAGACATCATACTCTTTTCTTACCCATTGTGCCCATGTATGAATAGTTTCTTTTGTTTCACTGATAAGAAAATCAGTGACTCCATCTTGTATAGATGCCATCTGAGATCTGTGTCCAGTAATTGTCCTTTATCCATTATTTCACTCATGTGTATCACTATGTACTTGTGATCTATACACAACTCTGTTGTAGAGAAAAACAAGTATGAGATGACCCTCTGTCATTAGTTTTACACAAAAATGATCACTCTTAATAAAGAATGCATAAGGAAGATGGCCAACAGTATATGAATGCTGCTGTCATTGAAGTCCCAACCTCTGGCTGTGGAGCTGAGGAGCTATGTCCATAAGTGATCATGAACCAAATTTAAGTATAATTAATGGTTGTGCTGTTTCCTATTTTCAATTCAAATTACCTTCTCTATTTGAGATAACTTATTCATTCCCACAGGAACACAGCTAAAAGTCAATGACCATGGAAAATAAAATGCTGAAGTTTTAACTCAGATTAAGTGGTGCTGAAGAACCATACTGTCTGGATGTCTCTTCCAGTCATTCTCTGCAGGGTAAGGCCCACCCTATGACCACCATGCTCTTGCCTTCCACCAAGGCTTGCACACTCAGGGGTCTCCTCACTCCACTAGTCTGGAATGTGGACGGGGTTTCAGTTCTCTGTTTTACCATGCAGGTAAGGGAGGCTCGTAAGCAACCTACGCCAGTGTGGGAACCACCAGGGTATGACGGGAGGGGGTGAGGAGATTAACTTCCTCTGGTTTAATCCCATCCCAATCACCCTCATTAGGAATAAGAAAAACACTAATAATCCAATTGAAGAAACAGAAGAGGTGAGGGGTATATATATAAAGGCCGTGGACATAACACATCTGGCCAAGACTCCAAGAGAACATGGAAAGAACCACTGAACACAAGACTGTGAGACCAATTATAGAGGTGATCTATCACAGAATTACACTTATACTATGACCACCAGCTGGGATCAAAATCTCAGTTCATAGATGCTTTCAGCAAGAGCAAGGTACACCCCTTTTCCACAGGAGGAGGGACACAGAAATACAACCCCACTGCAACCCCACTGCAAAGCTGCAAACCTGGAATGAGGAGACCAATCAGACCAACCATCTACTGAGGTATGGCCCCTCCGAGGAATTCCTCAACCAACAAAGGCTGGGAGGCATGTTCCATAAGCCGGAGACCAGTACTACAAGACCAAGAAGCAACAGAATGGACCACAAAACAAAATGGAGAAGACAACCAGTAAAGAGGAGCAATCCATGCACTCCAAACAAGCTCACACTTGCTATACCACCCAAAGTCTGGAGATCTAAGCAACATGATCTAATGCACCCCAGGAACACAGATCCTCATCCAGAAGAAGGACATTGCTCAGAAAAGACCAGAGGGCTAAATATGGACCAACAGCAAGGAGAGAGGAATATGGAGTGACCAGACTAGGAGTGTCAGGGAGAGAGGGGTTCATTCCCAAGGCAATCAACAACCATACAAAGATTGCCAATGTTGTATGAAATCATAAAATAAATAATTAATTAAAAATAAAGTACATTGGTTGCCCAAAAAATAATTCTATACAAAAAACATTTTATAATTTACAATAATAGAATTTATATTCCTTATACTGCCCCATCAAAATAAAAAAAAATTAAAAAGCATAAAAATGGGAAGCTACTATTTTGACAGATACTTTATCTCAATTATATCAATTAAATATAAATTACTAGCTATTTCATCAAAGCCATACCAACAGGTCTATAAAATCCTCAACAAATGAAAATATTTCAAGGATCTCATAATACCTCTGCATCATTAAATATATTTACCTGCATATTTTAGATATTTCATAATATGTAAATTCATGTCACCTTTAATTTGAAAATTATTTGAACAAATATGTTCGGGATTTATTACAAATACATGGAATTAAGACATCAAATAATGGAACAAAAAAAAATCACACTCATAAATATTATGGCCCAAATACCCCTAATGTCAAAGGAAGGAAAGGCAGTTGTACATTATTGACATTCATAATAATTCAGTTCAAATTTTCAAAGTTATCCACTTTGCTTATTAATTAGTCTCTGATTAAAGATTTTAATCATATAATGAAAAATTATTTCCCTATGTATTAAATACATACACTACCTAAGAAAAATATGTTAATTTGATGAAGACTATAAACTGAAAAATAATAAAGGAATTGTTACATTTTCTTCTATATATTGATTAAAAGAAAATCCTCTATATACTCTATGAACATCAACTCTTATCCAGATAGCTAAAATTTTTGCATTTTCTCTTATCTTATTTTCTGTTTGACTTCAGTAAATAATTTATTTCTTTACTGTTGTGTGAAGCAAATATCAATCTGGTTAATTACAGTTAGAAATTGCAATTTCTTACTCTGGATAATAAAGTTTAGCTTAATTTTCTTTATTATTACCTCTCATCAAATGTTAAAACCTTGCTCTCTCTTGCTCTCTCTCTCTCTCTCTCTCTATACATATATATATTATATAATATGTATAAATTTGTATTGGTGGTTTGGGGTAGATCAGAAATTGCACATTTATTTTTTTAATTAATTAAATAATTTATTTATACATAAATTTCACATCTTTGTAAACCCCGGGGTTTGGTCCCCTCCCTGCCCATTCCCACCTGTCCCACCACCCTCACCCGAGTTGTGTCCTTCATTTTGGTTGTTAGCTTGCTTTGACTTTTCTTCATGAGTTTTTGGTTAGCTTTCCCATGTCCCATATAATAGCAAAACCATTTGGTGGCTGTCTTTTTCTTTTTGACTTGTATCTGCTAATATGATTTCTTCTAAGTATATCCCTGTATTATAAAATCATCCAATTTGTCATTTTTTAATTGATGAGTTATATGCCATTGTGTATATATATATATATGTGTGTGTATATATATATATACACATATATATATACACATATATATACACATATATATATGTGTATATATATATACACAATGGCATATAACTCATATATATATATATATATATATATATATATACCCCACATCATTGCACATTTCTAATGATCATGGAGATGTCACTGCTGCTGACTCATGAAAAACCAGGTTATAGTCACATTAAGAAAACACTCAATTTTCATTTCATTAAATTCATGTTGGTCACAATGACTATAGAGTCATTATACTAACTTACTACAACAACATGCAAAACCTTAAAAACAAAATAGCACATGGAAAATCCATACTGAAATAAGATCACTATGCTTTTTCAAAATTCTTTTCTATGCACTCTGAATATATTTTGTATATCCCAACTTTGCAACAAACTATTTCAATCATCAGTACTTCTAAAGAACACTAAAACATCACAATTATACTAACGCTTTCTCAACCACAGGATTTCCTTACATCTTACTCACTTATTTATTTTTCATATTTCCTGTGCCCATACCTCTTGGCAACATATCCAAAACTCATCTTTCATTTCACAGTCATGGGCTGCTTAAGTAATAACAAAGCCCCTTTGCCCAAGTGGAAACACAAACATTCTTAAAAGCTTTTCTTTTGAGCACTTGCCAAGTGTGCCACTTTTTGGAGATCAAAGTTTAAACCTGATCTCCTGTAGTGCATGCATTTAACTATGCCACAATGTTATACATAAATATTGCTTATCCATGAGATAATGTTTGAAGAAACAGTAGAAAGCATAGTCTAGCAATTCATCTGAAAAAATCACTTTCTTTAGAAAACATAAAGATTATATTCATGGTTACATGCATGTGTCCAGACAGACATAAATAGAGTTTGTATATTTGTAGAACTTCAAAAGTTCAGTAAGAAAATTAAATGGTTAATGACAAACATTTTAAAGAAGGTTTTTTTTTTATAACTAGAGTCAATATACTACTTGTAAACAGCATGGCATGGTAGTTGAAGTTATATATATATATATATATATATATATATAACTTATTATATATATAATTATATATATATTAGAGTCAAAAAACCATATAGATTGAACTCATAACAGATCTTAGCATAATTCTAGTTATGCTATTCAATGGACATGTGATACAGGACACTTAAGCATTCTGGATCTTTCTTTATAGTAGCTTCTGTTTCAAAAATGTCTATTAGATTTTACTGCACAGCAAAAACAGAAAACACAACCAACAACATCACATAGGCATAGAACAATAAGCAATATTCCTATTTGTAGCCTTGTATTTTTGCAGGTGGGCTGGGTATATACACTTGTGGATCAAGTTTACATCAGTCTCCTTATGGGGCCTGTGCTTAGATGGGCAATGTCTACATGGAGGCATGTTTTCTTCATAGTAGAGTCCTGAAGCTTCTAAAGGAGTAGGTAGTAAAATGTGTTTTTTAAGACCCATATTCTACATGCTGATAATGTTATCTCAACTAGCATTTGATTGTTCAAACCAGGTCATGTATCAGACCCAACAGTAGGGACAGATGGTAAGTAACTCCTCTTCCAGCAGTGGTAAGAAGAAAGACAATGATGGTTAACTAAACAATAATCTAATCATCCTCACTTTCTTGAGATGGTTTTAAAATGTACTTCAGATTTATAGACTGATATAAGTACTCAGCAGATGCTTGTTAGCAATGAGAGAAATTTAGAGCACTGGGGCAGAACCTGGCTGATGATTCACCAGTCATTTCCCTATACTCTTGGATGTACAGTTGAACAACTTGTCCTAGCTTTCTTCAGTATATTGAGATACTAGTTTCCTTAGTATCATTTGTCTGAATTCTGCCATATGTAAGAATATTGAAGTTGTATGTTAGGCCTCCATGTAGCAAATGAAAACTCTTTGACAATACCCCATGGGCTCTTTTTCTCACTTGTAGGTTTGAAGCAGAGGTTTCATAGGATCTCCAGAATGACAATGACTTCCAGTAGAATTTTTGTGATGATAAGAATGTTCTATATTTGTGCTCCCCACAGAAGAGATACTAGCCAAATGCAACTATTGAACATTTGCAAAATGGTTACTGCAGCTGATAGAAACTAGCTAATGACTACATATTAAATTTCACAATTCTGTGGCAGGGCAAAGACTATCTAGAAGGAGTCTCCAATGCTGCACACTGATTATCTTATTGAACTGAGACAAGAGTCAGAAATATATTTTTATTTTTGTTTTGTTAAAACTACTGACATTTGGGGAATGTTTGATAAGGATGTTAACCTACTCTGACTTACAGGGACTGTACATGAGAAGTAAGCATGCAGTCTTGCATGAAGCAGAGCAGAGTTTAAGTCCTGACGCAACAGTTTACTAAATGGATAATTTTGGGCAAAGTATTTTAACTATTCCTTCATATAGTGCATAGGAGGACTACCAAAATACACACATTAAATGATAGTATGAGGATAAAATAGCATAATGAGTAATGTTTTTATAGTGTTATCTAAAAAGATTTAAATGGTAGTTATAATAGTTGTTTTATGACAGTTAATAGTTTAAATGACTGAAAGTAAACAACTTATGAGGTCACCCCAAAATCCTTCTCTACCTTAATAAAATTTGATAATCAAATTTTTTCTGAGAGCAAGGAATCAAAGCAATGATGCCATTAGTCAAATAAACTTAAATAGAATGAGATATAATAGTATAAGCCTATATAATATCTGGGACTTTAATAAGCTGAACTAAAATATGCAAATAAAAGGAATTTCAAGCACTTTATAAATATGATTAAGGGAAGGGAGATCCTTAAAGAGACATACTAATTAAAAAATAATAAAGTTTTAAAGCATGGTTGTAAAACCATGTAAAAAGAAACTACATACCAAAGAAATTCAGAAAAGATATGTCTGGTTTCAAGAATAGTTATCTACAAAATCCCCATCTTGAATATAATTTGTTTCGGACTTTGAATACTAGGGAAAGTACAAATGTGTGTATATATCCATGAAATTGCTGAGAAAAGAAAGTGGATGTGGAGTGGATTGTGTGGTTTATGACTGGACACTTACTCTAAATCAAACCCAAATTAAACATATCATTGTGGCACTGGGAAATTTCCATAATAATTTAACGAATTACCACCAGCATAATTTCACATGCACTTTAAAGAGACATTTATCATCAATTTGAAAATGCCT
>PVHY01000516.1:19383-46432 GCA_004024945.1 Uropsilus gracilis
AAAAAAAAAAAAAAAAAAAAAAAAAAAAAAAAAAAAAAAAAAAAAAAAAAAAAAAAAAAAAAAAAAAAAAAAAAAAAAAAAAAAAAAAAAAAAAAAAAAAAAAAAAAAAAAAAAAAAAAAAAAAACAGAGAACCAAACCCAAATATGAGGAAAGAGCTAAATAGGAACTTCTCCAAAGGAAATATACAGATGGTCAACAGGCACATGAAAAATTGTTCAGCGTCACTTACCATAATGGAAATGTAAATCAAAACCACAATGAGATACTGTCTTCATATTGTGGGTCTTATCAAAACAAACAAAAAGCCAAAAACTGATAAAAGAAACTGCTGTTGGTCAAAATGCAGAGTTTTCCTTATGGAAAACAGTAGGGAGGGTTCTTAAGATACTAGAAATAGATATATGATCCAGATATCCCACCCCTAGTTATCTACCAAAAGAATACACAACTTTGAAGAGATATATGAATTCCTGTGTTCACTGTACCATTATTTACAATAGCCCAAGTTATGGAAACAATTTACATACCCACTGATAGAGCAGTGGATTAAGAAGATGCATATACCTAGACTATTCAGCTATATGAAAAGATTAACTCTTGTTATTTGCCACATCAGTAAAGCTGAAAGGGATTATGTTCTGTGAAACAAATCAGAAAGGAAGACAAATACTTGAAAATTTCACTTTTATGGGAAATATAAAGAAAAAGCAACAACAAAGTGACTGACAAAAACTAAAACAAAACAAATCATTGAAATATGACTGCATAACTGTGTCGTAGAAGGGAAGGGAAGATGCAGTTTGAGATGATGGGGGCCAAAGGAGCCCAGTAGTCTATGATAAATGACTATGCACTCTTTGATGGTGGTGATGGTGTGGAAGTATGAACCTATTCCCCTTAATTATTAAAGATACTGTAAACCAAAGTCACCTCAAATTAAATAAAACTTTCAAATGTTTATAGTACCTACTTGTCAATTTTTAAATCAAAGTCACCTTAACATTAAAGTAACAAGGTTCTCTTTTACCTATTAAGTTTGTAAGAACCTATTGGTGTTGAAGGCTTGCTCATTTTGTTTTTTTGGTAAATCTTTCTCAACAGAAAAACCAGCTGTAGATCATGATATCTATTAGATCACCTCTTTTAGTCCCATGGTGCTAACACATCCAACAAAAGACTTCCAAATTTATATCTCCACCTCTGACTGTATCAATTGACTTTGCTGGAATAAAAAATAATTGAAATAGCTCAGTCACTTTCAAAATGTACTTGTTGTTCCTACTTATCAAGAGCCATAATTCTGATGGGCTTGACAAGGAGCAGCTCATATTATGTTAACATTGATATTTTAAAGCAATTATAGTATTTAAAAGTCAAATAAACCACTTTAGTATTTTGTCTTAAACCCCAAAATCAGTTGTTACCACTATTGGCAGCCATGTTTAACTCTCTAAACTATTTTCCCTCACATTGCCATCACCCTTATCATATTGTTTTTGACACTCTGGAATTTCTGTCCAACCAGTTTTCCCTTTGCCTCCAAAACTTGCCCACAGCATCTTCACGTAACTATGTCTTTCTTGTTATTTAGGACTCACCTTAAAACCTAACCTCTCAGAAAGATCATCCTTGACCATCATTGTGAAATGAACCACACTATGAGAAAAACTAGTTTCATTTTATCTGATAGTTTTTAATCAGAATTTTGACTATTTTTTTTATTTTATTACTTTGTTCTATTCACTCTATTAAGATATGAGTCTCTAGAGAGAAGGAATTGGTATTTTTTAGTAATATATCCTTTTTTACTACTATATATCAACTGCTTCCTTATATCTAGAGCAAGTGTCCTTTTCAATTAATGTTATTAAGAACTATTTGTTAAATAAGAAGACCAGTGACCATTCTGACTCTTGGGCCAAATTCTATGCATTTTCATTGAATTTAAATCCATTTCATTAAGTCATACAGTTTCCAATTCTTACAATATATTTTTGTCCACAATTCAGAGCTACATAGAACAAGCAATGCAAAAATAGGGAAACACTATTCTGTCACTTTTAAGATTAAATACATTACTGTGCTTATGTTTAAATTAAGAATGAAACATAAAAGTTAGATTAGGGAATGCACAGTATATTGAAAATTTGTTAAAGGTAAACATGTCTCTTATGACATGACATCTTGAAAATAAAATGAATGAGTAAAGGTTTCAATTTTTATTTTTAAGGTTTCCAGATATAAACTCAGTTCTAGCATATCTAAGAACTTCCTATGAACTTTTCTGGTAGTCTTTCTTCTCAGCATAAAACCAGTGAGTATCATCATCTTGAATCCTTGATCAAATCTGAAGCACATCAGACTAGCAATTTGAATAAAACATACATATAGTAAGTGGAAGGTAACACACAACATTAAAGTGTTGTCAAGACAGGATCTGAAGGTGCTATTGGGTGGGGGGTGATGAATAAAGCTTGCAACTTTTCCATTATCTCTATCCAAATAATACCAGTGCCGGTGTGCTCTTTGCAAGTACAGTCATTTCCTCACCTTCCAAGGAGATTTTAAACTGCACTAACAATCTATTGCTGAGCTAAGGTCCCCAAAATCTTTTTGAAAGAAATTTGATAGCCACCAATGGCTAAAGGCATATTATAATCAAAAGAAAATCACCTTGTACCAAAATCTCATTATGCAGAAAGAAATATAAATAAGAATAAAGTTTCTACGCAGCTAAAACAGGGAGTGAGAACTTTCCTCAAATTATTTTCAAATAGAAAAAAAGGAAAAGATAAATAAATGTGTTTTTTCTTGACATCACAACATGACACTAAGAGAACTGATACACCTTCACACCTTGCAGAAAAAAACTTGGCATGTAACAAAGGAAAATAAGAAAAAAATGTACTAGGTTTATACACATAACAGTTTCCTAGTATGTCTGTGTCTATGTGTGTGTATCTGTGTCTTGTGTGAGCATATGCATTGTGCATAATGAGTTTATTTATAAACATAATAATTATATATAATGATTAATCAATATAAAGAGAAAGAAGACTAGTATAGATGGTGCAATATATTCAAACTCAACTGTCTAGGATAGTAATTTTCTAAATTTTCTAGTACTCTACCTAGTTTCAATCTTTATCCCATTCTTTGGAGGAGAAAAAAATCACTTTGCCAATTTAAAAACTAAAGAACTCCTCTGTCTTTACCCATCTTCTTTCTATTGTATCTAAATATGAAAGTTATTAAGGTAACAGGAGGTATAAGAAAAGGTGGACATTTTGTCCTTTATCAACAACTGCAGGTAGCAACAGACTTCAAAGTTTTATCCTCAAGTCTAGTTCCTGGAATGAAAATCCTCCCAATGACATTATTTGAGATGTCCAATTCCCATGTGATATTTTATATGATCCATATTGAATATGCTGCTACAAGTCTCCAATATTTTGATTTATAATCTATGTCAACATCTCACAGAAAACCTAACATATATATTAAGTCTTTGTGCATGAAGACCACATTTAGTCACTTCGTTTCTATTATTCTCTATCAAGAACACAGAAACTTAACAGCAAGAATTTTATCAAATTGTAGATTTTGAAAGATCTACTTTGTCCCCACCAGTTTAGAATTGCCTCAAGTGAAAATAAAGTTGATAAGAAGCCCATATCAGTATCTTAATTGCTAATTTAATGAGCTCTGAATATCTTTCTGTGGTCTGCAGACTCCTGAGAGAGAACTGCTTCTGTGTAAGGATGTACTCTTTCACAAATTATTTTTCTTACACATGATTAGTGCCCTTTAAAATATAAAAGACAAGAATATTAGATATGTCTTCACTCTACTATTCTCTTGAGATTCTTCTCCCCTAAATAAAGGGTGTCTCTTGTGGAGCTAACCTGGAGTGAGACTAAAAAATGCTTAAAAATATCAATACTTTAATTTTTGTCAGCAGTAATCTTCAACAATAGTTTAGTTTTATAAACACTAAAAATAGTTTAGTTTTATAAATAGTTTAGTTTTATCATAAGTCATTGTGCTTATGATAGTTTAGTAAGTAACAATCCTTAGTAACTTGTCTTACAGCGCATATGTACTTCTATAAGATGTTATCTATTTCTTTACACTGTTATAATTTACATTTTTTATAAGAATGCAGTTTGAGTTGATTCATCTAAGATTTTTCCTTTTGTTTATATGAAAAACAATGGCATCACCAATTTAAAATCTGTAACATCTAAACTTTATGTTGCAATAGTATGAGAGACTATGGTCTTATCAGAATTTACTCTTACATACAACTTGATGTGTTTAATTTTCAGAATGGAAAGGGTTTGAGAGCTTAAATGAGGAATCTTGTTATTTTTCCAAGTTATCAGTGGTGTTTATTCATGAACAGCCACTAGTTCAAATATTTTAAGTGAAACTGAGAATTATTCAGAATATTGTAGCCAAGGCAATTACCAAAGCCGTTTCAACCAATTACAATTTTATAGACAAGTTAACACAAGCAATTGTGCTCTTTGCCATACTAAAAATCTAAAAACTGAAGTCAAAATCATCCTGTTAATTTATAATAAAAGGAATTTAGTACATATAAATATTTATTAACTTGTTGATTTATAATTTTCATAGTGGTTTTCAGACACAAACTCATTCAGCTTTCACAAGTGACTCTTTGAGGTATACACAATAGTGTATTTTCACTTCAGTAACAAGCAATTAGACTCAAGAGAGGTAAATTATTTACGTCATGGAGAGCAGGTAAAAAAAAAGTTGCATATATTCAAAAGTAGAGCTAGAACTATATGTTCTAAATGATAATGCAATTTTCTACCTCGGAATTACAGTTGCAAAAATATGAGAGTTTAACAGTACTTAGAGATGAATTCCATATAGAAGCAACACAACTTAATTAAGCACTCTTATAAAAGCTGTGATGGGGCTCATATATTGTAATTTACTTGATAACCTGCTTTATATTTTGAATAACCTTATTGTAAAATAGTTTAAAGGAAATGCAGTCCATTCTTAATAGTTCTTCCACAGTCTTATATGCATTACTAAAATGCTTACTAATTTATTTTGGTATTTGGGTTTTTCCTAAAAAGTTGTAAGTCCCAATTTAGTGAAATCATGATTAATGAGGATTTTTTGGATACCAACATGCAAGTCTTCAATAAATAATACCTTAAAAATAACTGGACTACACAATTCAATATTGAAGAGTGGAAACTATGATAAATAACATGCTAACATGATAGAGATTTGAGAGACTGTTTTGTCCTCACAGATCTTTAAAGATTTAAGCTAATAGTGAATTCACAACAGCAGTTCTTCAAGTAAAACAAAAGTGGGGGGAAGATCAGTTCAATTTCTATAAGCAAGATATTGGAATTACTTGAAACAGGCTTGTGATAGCTATTCTCTGGAGAGAATAGTTGTTAACTCAATAGAATCAAATCTGAGATGGAGGAGGAGAAAAAGAAACCAATCAAAGCTAATGGCTTCTGATGAACCCAGATTAAACACAGAGATTGGTCTGGTTTAAATATACTCAAGGGAACAGTCCTTCAGATAAGAGTATCAATTTACACTCCAGGTCAATAGATGAAGAGAGTGCGGTTAAAAATCAGATATTGCAAATATATACCGTCAGAGTATGCCTGTTGGGAAAAAAATTTGGCATTCGGAAGATGCTCTGAAAGTACATAAATAATTATAACTAATATAGTAAAAGAACTTTAAATTAATTAGAAAATTGAAATAATAAAAGGATTAAATGTTAAAAACTCAACAACTTTCTATATATCTATCTTGAAAATGGAAAAATAATAATACTGACTAAATAGAATTATAAATATAATGACATAATTATAAATATTTACCTATAAGAGAAATATAAACATTAATTATGTCTATAGTAACATAAATCTACAATTTATATACTTGATCAATCTATTACATTTAAATTAGAATTAAATCTAATTTTATCTATAAAGTTTTAATTTACTTACAAAATAAAAATTATATTTTTACACAAACTTTGTACAAAGCATTTAGGATTAATATTAAGAAAACTGCTGTACATTGAAGAACATAAATATTTGATAAAACAAGCAATATCACTGTACATGTTAGGACATTTAAATATTATATTCAATATTTTTCTTTAAATTAATTTCTAGGTTTAAAGCAAATTAACAAAAATCTCATTACTTTTACTTTTACAAAATGATACAAAAATTTATTAGAGAACAAATTGATAAGTGACAAATTATCTTAAAAAATTTCAATAAGGATGTTCAATGCAGTATTGCTTAAAATAGTTAAAAATGAAACTAACTACACTGCATCTGATTTTACTGCCAATGAACTTCATGAAATGCACACAACATTTAGTTACGAAATATCATGCATATTATTTTTTATTAAATGTATTATTTTCTTACATCATTGTTTATTTTTTCTATTATAATAATGATCACTTAATTTGAAAAATTCTGGATATTTGTCATAGTTAAGTATATTTATATAGAGAAAAAATACTGCTCTAATACCCCATGCTTCTCTCTATGGCACATAAATCTTTTAGAATAAGAATTAAGAGGACTATTCATTCTTTACCTTCTGTGAAAATCAGTCTTTGAGTTATCTCCAGCTTTCACAATTGGTCTTTCTCAAACATGCCTATGTTCAAGTGTCAGTATTTAATATTTTTCTATTGAACTGAATTGAATCTTTTTCTATTTAATTCAATCTTATTCTATTTAATTTCTTTAAGGAAATAATCATCTTTTCTGTCCATTGCTTTCCAATCCTGCCTTGTCTACATGCCTTCTTTGTTTCCTTTTTCTTCCTCCCCAGCTTCCTTTTTTCTCTTTTTTTTTTTTTTTTTTTGAGGTAGGAAAGAAATGGTACAACATATATTAATTCTTTAATCTTGAAAAAATGCAGAAAATACTGGAAATATGGTTTTCAACAGCAATGTACCTTCTTGTTGAATGCTCATGACTGAATGGTGAAATTATGAGTGATTTCTATTTTCTTTTTTAAATTAATCTACATTACCTCATTTCCCAATCTTGGCATGTAATTCTACTGTAGCTATAAAATTTACAAAATGTGCTATTGTTTTTAATATCCTAAAGAAAAACTAAAACCATTCAAAATATCTTTAATCTAATTGCCCCAAGTCAGTTATAAAGGAAAAAGAGACATTTTTAATGAGATATATACTCAGAATTGTGTGAACACTGATTTATATTGCTACTAGAACCTAGTTTTAGAGCATAATCTCTTTGAGAACAAAAACTACGTCAAATGCATTTAATGACCTACAGTGTTGTTATTATAGGCCTGTGCACATACAGTCAATGAAACTGAAATTATTCAGACTAACTTATACAATTCAGTCCCATTCTATCAATTCCTTTTACTTTGATACTCTGGGAAATATGTTTTAACTTTTTTAAAAAGTTTTTAAAACATACCTGGAAATAAGTGTCATTGTGTTGAAAATAAGAAATTTGAGACTTACTGTGTACTTACAGAATATGAACTCCTGTTATTACTTAAGAAAACAAATAGCATCTAGTAATATAATGTTCCTTGAGCTAATACATATGATCAAATCAATCATTAACTGATATCTGATTGATCACATTGCTTATTTTTTTATCTTCTAAAACAATTTTCTATATTTTTTCAGAAACAAAAAAGAATTACCTATAATCTTATAACCTAAACTAAAATGGAGCTTAAAGGTTTGGACAGGGAGTGTTTTACCTGAAAACTTGACAGACTTCAATCACTACAAAGATAAAATTTCTTTTTTCCATTTAGCTATGAGTTTAAATGCTTAAGGATTCTTCCTCTTTCCAATTCTAGCTAGTCTTCATTTCCTTAGTTTAAAATCTATTGTGTGAGCAACCAAAGCAAAAACCATCAAGGAGATTCCCTTCTTGGTTACTGGGAGGATAATCTGAAGGTTACCAGAGGGGCACTAAATCCAAGTGTTCTGTAACTTGGAGAAAATCTGGAACACCTTTTAAACATTGGAGACCAGTCCAGACCACACCAGAAGGGACACAAAGAAGGTGGAGATTTAACTCTGCCTAACAAAAGGAGGGTGTTGACCCACTCTTTAAGGCTGAGGTATGAGAAAGAAATCTGCTGTGAACTTCAGAGCTGTGCTTCCTTTGTCAGGAAGCCCAGGGAAGAGGAGGGTTGAATGGTATGGAGGCATACATTTGACTGACAGGAGAAACACATGGAGGAGATAAGTTGTACTTAGCAGACTGGTTTCCCAATGAAAAGTGCAAGGATATTATTCTGCATGCACACCCCTACTCCACCCCAGGAATGGGACTGACCTTATGAGTCACACTGAAATTCTTAGATATATACAACTTTATGAGACTGAATCAGGAAGGAAACATGAATAGACCAAACACAAACAAGAAAATTGGAACAGTAACCAAAAGTTCCCCCCAAAACCAAAAGTTCATGACCAGAGTGTTTTAGCAGTCAACTCCACCAAAACTTCAAAGACAAACTAATATTTATGTTTTTCACTCCTCTATACAAGGGAGATTGAGGGAATCCTTCTTCACACTTTTTAAGAGGTCAACAGTATCCTAATATATAAACTAGACAAAAACATTGCAATAAAACAATGAACCAATTCCCCTGATAAAGAAAGATGCTTACTTAGTTGGATCTAAATTTGATAATGTTTTAAAATGATCGTACATCATGATCAGTTGCATTTATTTCAGGTATGAAAAGATGGCTCGACTTAATGAAAATCAATCAGTGTAATTCACCACACCAAAAAAAGGAAAAATGAAAATTACATGATCATATCAAAACATTTTTAAAAGATTCAACATCATTTTACAATTAAAACATGTAGATGATATACTCCTGAAAATAATTAAAAAAATACAAAATAAAAACCAGCTAAAATAATTCTCAATGGTGAGAAATGAAGATCTTAGATCTTCTTCTAATATCTAGTACAGACAAGACTCTCCACTTTATTCACTACTATTTAACAAAGTACCAGAAGTTCCAGGTATAGGAACTGAGCAAAAAAAATATATAAAAATAACCCAAATTTGAAAATAAGAAGTAAAATTGTCACTATTTGCAGATGAGACTATACATAAAAATCCTTAAGACACCACCAAAATACTAACTAGTAAAGTTATAAAGTTGCAGTTTACACAATGAATTTACAGAGACCAGCGAGAAGCTGAACCTGTCGGCTATCAAAACTGATGAGATCCTGGATCCATGCCAGGGCAGGTGACAAATCAGCAGAGGCCTTGAAACCTCTCATGAGATCTCACCAAAGCCCACCAAGACTGCTAACAATTCAGATTCACACTCAGAGAGGTGTCATGGTGACCAGAGGCCTTATGGGCTTTTGTGAGACATACCAATGCCTGCTCAGACCAGTGAGACCCAAGATCCATGCAGAGGAAAGTGCCAGAGCAGGCTTGTAACTTCCAGTCTGGTACTGGACAGAAATTCAAGCTTAAGTGAATCAAATTAAGATCCCAGAACAAACAAACAAACAAGTAGATATTTATTAACAAATTTATTACAAAGGTTAATCTATAACCAAGAAGCCAAAAATATACACTGGAACAAGGAAAGCTGCTTTAATAATCGTGTCAAGAAAACTCAGCAGCTGTCAAGAAAACACTAGAACAAAGAAAGCTGCTTTGATAATGGTGTCAAGAAAACCAATGATGAAACTACACCACTGTCTCACACCATAGACAGAAATGAATTGAAAACAGTTACAAGACTTGAATTTAAAACCTAAACACATTAAATACATAGAGGAAAGCATAAGGAGAACATCCCATGACACATGTTTCAGGGATGCCTGGAGAGTTTTTCCCCAACAACAAGGAAAACAAGAAAGCATAAACAAATGGAACAACATCATAATATACAGCTTCTGCCCAGAGAAAGAAACTGTAACTTAAATGAAATCACATGCTACTGAATGGGAAAAAATATTTGCACACATATAACAAAGGACTGATAACCAAGATATACAAAGAACTCATAACACTCTACAAAAATGAAACAAATAAGCCACCCCCCCCAAAAAAAAAGGGCAAAATAAATAAACATTTTTCCAAAGGGATGTGTACTAAACAGGGCATATGAAAAATATTCACCATCACTTATCTTGCAAGTCAAGACCACACGAAGATACCATCTCACATCTGTGAGGGTGGGCCATCTCAAAAAGACAATAAATGGCAAGTGTTGGTGAGGATGTGGAGAAAAGGGAGCCCTTCTACATTGCTGGTGGAAATGCAAATTCATCCAGCCCTTATAAAAACAGTACAGAGGTCTTTCAAAACATTGAAAATGGATCTGTCAATAAACCCAGTAATTCCACTCCTAGGCATCTACCCAAAAAATACAAAAATACTAATTCAAGGGAAATGCACTCCCATGTTTACTGAAGCACTATTTACTATAAACTATGGAAACAACCTAAGTGCCTTAAAATAGATGAGTGAATTAGGAAGATGTGGTATGTGTAAAATATTACTCAGATATTAAAAAAGATATGCATACCATGTGTGGCAACATGAATGAAACTGGAAGGAATAATGTAAAGTGAAGTAAGTTAGAAAGAAAAAAAAACAGAATTTTTAATTAATATGTGAGATACAGAGAAGAGTCAGATAAAGTCAATCTTATTATATAACTCTTGATAGCTATCTACAGCATTGAAGCACCAGTGAAGGAAGAGGAGTGGAAGGGGTAAAACAAAGAGGGAGGAAACAAACACAAGGTACTATGGAAGACTTGATGTACTTCAGTGTTAATACCTATGGAGGTACCCAAATATTATCTCAATTAAAAATAAATTAAAATTTAAATACAAAAAATCAGTTTATAATAAGCAGGTGTATTAAAAGTGCAAACAAGGAGCTAGAAGAGAAAGAAGTTGAGGCAACTATACCACTTGTCTTGCATGAATAGAATTATATACTAAGGTGTAAACATAAACTGTACTACAAAGGTATAGTAATCAAAATTGTGTGGTGTGGCACTAAAAATAGGTTCACAGACCAGAATAGAATTGAGGGCCCAGAAATAAAGCCAGAGGTATGTGTTCAGATTATCTTCAACAAATGAGTCAAGAATATACATTGGAAAAAAGAAAATCTCTTCAATAAATTGCTATAGGAAAACTGAACAATCACATGCAAAAGAATGATACAAGACCTCTATCTCACACCATGTAAAACCACTAACTCAAAATGAATGAATTGCTATCTGAAACCATACATTGCATAGAAAAAAAAGACAGCCAAATACTTTTATGACACTTGTTTCAATGAATCTTTTTGGATTCATCCTCAACAGAAAGAGAATAAAATCAAATGAGAATACAAACAAAACAGATGAGAATATAAACAAAAGAGAATATAAGCAAATTACACATCAAACTAAAAAGTTGATGCATAGCAAAATAAATGATTATTTAAACAAAAAGATACCCTACCAAATGGGAAAAAAAAATTGTGCAAACCATACAACTGACAGGGATTCATAGTGAAGGTTTACAAAGAATTTAATATAACTCAACTAAAAAAAACAAAGACATCAATAAACAAAGTCAGTAGAAGTGCTAAATGGATCCTTCTCTTAGGAAGACAAAAAGATGGTCAATGATTTGAAAAAAATACTCATGATCAGGTACATCACAACCACAATGAGATACAATTTCATTCTTGTTACAACCTACATCAGTAAGACCTGAGATCAGGTAATGGTGAAGATATATTGAGAAAAAGGAATCCTCTTACACCATTGTTGAGAAAATAGATTGGCCCCAACCCTATGGAAAACAACAAGATCTTTCAAAATATTAATACATCTGGCATAAGATTTAATAAATGTAGTTCTGAGTGTAAACAGTGCAAAGACACTAATTCAAATAGACATATGCACCCTTATGTTCATTGCAGCACTATTTACAATAGATAAGTGATAGAAACAATCTATGTGCCCAAGGACAAATGAGCAAATAAATAAGATGTCATGTGTGTGTGTGTGTATATATATATATATATATATATATATATATATATATATATTGTAGATCTATATAAGAGGTTCTAAAGGGGTGTGGCAGAGAGTTGAGTGTACTCTGGTGTTGTTGAATGTGGTATGCTAACATTCATCTGAAAAGGTATAATCCTGTACCTCTCAACCACAGTGTTGTAACCCAATATTGTCATAATTAAATATATATAATAAATATCAACCACAATAAAAATAAAATAAAAGCTTTTTTACTATGGAGAATAATCAATGAACTGACTAGAACATAGTGCAACTGTATTTTTTACTTATTGAAAAGAAACACGTCTTTTTTTCAGTCTCTAAAATGTTAAAATAAACCAGCAAGCTGGTTATTAATCTAAGGTTAGAGGATCTGTTACAAAAAAATGGGTGACTGGGACAAAACTTATAGATGTACATTTATACAGAATTTCAGAGGGCTCTTTTTTTTTGTATGTCTTAAAAAATCCAATATGAGTGAGTTAGAACCTGTAACCTCTCCCTCTATTCATTTTACTGCCCTGAGTTTACTGTTTAAAAAATGTTCATATCCACTGAAAATATATGTATTTTGTATAGGGGTCCAAAAACTAAGTAGAAAGTATCTAATTTGACTGAACTGCTGATTGATTTCCTAAAGCCCCATTGCTTTCGATTTCTCAGTGATGACATACTTCCCGGCAGTCAATATGCATCTCTTAATTTGTTTGCAGGAAAATTGGCCTCTTTTGCCTTCTCAAATCACACTTTGTAATCAATGGCTATGTTCTAAATGCAACTCCGAAAGTCTTTAGAAATTGAGGGCAGTTTCAATAAATTATTTTTAGCCTGCTATCCCTCTAGGAACTTATTATTACCACAGCATAACAGCAAATTATTTTTTTCTACTTCCTTGATTCTGCAAAACAACACAGATTCTGCTACCATATGCCAAAATTTATGGAGGAATCATATGCTCTGAATACTTTTTTTGTTCAATAAATTCTATTTCCAAATAATTTCTTGGAAACATGCCACAGCTACAAAATTCTTATGATAGCTGCTATGTTTTAAAACAGAAATTGTTTCCTCAGTCATTTGCTCTACCTGGTAAAGTTAATTTTCAGTATAGATAAGTTGAAAGAAGCCTTATTTTGAGGAAAATCAAGGGTCAAAGATACTACTATAAGATCCTGTATGTGCGAGTTACTTAGCCTTGGGATTTAATTTAAAATTAGGTTGCAGTAAAAAGTGATAATTACAACTATGAGTAAACTATTGCATTTGTTTTATTGTTGCTGTTCCATGAAATAGTTGATCTTTTCCAGAGGTCAGTTAATGTACTGTATTATCTTTTAATTTGAAGTACCATAAATCTGTAGCATTTCAGTTACCCAACAATGAGGTAAGCCTCACTAGTAGATGGCCTATACACATAAGCCCCCCACAACATAGACCTCTTCATGCAAGCACAACACTTTAACAAGTCATCATTCTAGATTCATCTATCTTTCAAGAACCTTTCCTTATCAGCAACAACAAAGCCACAATCATTAAAATCATACAGTAACTAAGAAGCGAGATCTTACATCAGTGAGTCGTTCATTTGGACAAATGGTACAGTGAAGAAAAAATGAGAACCAAAACTTGAGTGAAGATATTCCCGGAATAGTTAGTGGAGGGTTGGAGTTCTAGTTTCAAAGTAGAGTCTTTGGTGGGTAGAATCTTAATTAGCAGAGTCACTGACAATAACCCTTATGCAGGGTTCATTCACTCACTGACTTTATCAATGCCACACCAGTGCTACTCCATGCACTATCTGAAGAACAGGATTCAGTAATAAACAATGCAAAGACTGGTCCCTCTTCATGGAGTATCTACTTTAGCTAGAACAATGTACATGAAAGATCATAGGTATTTATATATGTAAAAACATGTCACTTTTTTCTGTAGGAGTTTCTATCACACTTACATTAGATGTTCAATAATACCTAAGTGACAGTGGTAAGTGCTCTAAAGAACAAAATATACACATTCTCAAACAATCATGATGCACTACATCTCTTAGAAATATACTTTGAAATAACTTCAGTATAAAGTTATTGGAATTATTAAATAAGAACACAACTTTCACAAAGATCATTTGTATTCATAATTATGTGAATAGCTGTTCCAAAATTTTTAGTAGCAGGGTCAATGCAAAATTCATTATATTTTTTTTAATTCTCGGTTTATATTTGGATATATATATTAGCTTTCAACTTTCATTAGCCACAGGCTACATTTAAGTTTAAGGATTATAGTATTATCTTTAAAAGAACATTGGAATAAAACTCAGTAAATAAGAATTCTAGAGATTCAGGAGATCATGAGTTCATGAGAAAAATCTTATTCTCTTTTTGTTGGTTTCCTCCAACAAGTAAATTCAATTTAACTCTTTCAAATACATATAAAGAAATATTTGAGAAGTTTTAATCAATTTATTCAGCACATCATGTACCAGTTATAGTGATAAGCATACACATATATTGAGGAAGATAACAAAACTAAATAATTCATTAAAGGCATTTGAAAAAGTAAGTAGAGACCCTATTCTAAAAGAAAGGTAAGCGGCTCTGAAATTTAAGCATAGTTTTAGAGGTTGAGTACATGCTAGTGGATTTACTAAGTGGTATATTTCAACTCTTCGAGGTTCTTTGAAAGTCAATTAGTATCTATTTCATAACTGCAGTTTTATTATTATAGCCTTATATCATACAATTAAATAAATGATATTTGTGAAAATAAGTGAAGAGCTGGAAGTAATATTTTCCTGCTATATTCTTAAGTGAAATATAAACAAATCAATTAAAATTTAGAACTGTTTAAATCTTGCAGGTGTTTCCAGAAGTGTTGCTAGCACTCTCCTCCTTTGTTTCTTATTTTTACTGCACTCCCTCAAACAACCACACTGATTACTAGTCAGCTAGTCTAAAGTGGCACGCACCTGAAATTGCTCATTTTGTACTAACATCATTGAAAAAAGAGTAACTACAAGCAATTTTCTCTTTAAAGTCTTCAAGTAGTAAGAGAAAAGATGAAACATTAATCTTTATATGAACTTTGTTTTAATTTTTTATAAGTTTTATAAAGATGATCATTCCACTAAATTACACTTTAATTTGATTTAAATATCAAGTTTTCATGATGAATCTGTATATATATTACAGTGAGAGAACAAAGAAATAAGATTTCTAGGACTCACAAAAGCTACATCAATTTTCCATTAAAAGCTTCAGAAGTTAGCTGATCTCATTTAGTAATAACCTAATTAGTGAAAGTAAGGAAATAATAACATTAATTAATCTATTATCTATTTTATATAATTTATATAATGAAATTCACTTACAGTCATTAGAATACAGGTTATAAATGACTGTGAAAATGTATTAACACATTGAGAAACCGAATTTAACCTGTCAGTACATATTTCTTCACTGAAATCACACAAAATCCATTCATCAAATTGTTCATTTCCTAACAGTAGGAAAGAGGGTGGAGGGAGTGTGGAGGAAGGAAGATCACAGGAGGTAAGCAGAATGTAAAGGAATTCCAGGTGACATATTCCTATACCAAATTTTAAGTACATCAAATACCTAACACAATATTACCTTTGCTTGTGGGAGTCAAAATGAGTATGCTGTTCTAACTACACATAACAATGACTTTAGACAGTAGACTCAGTTCAGTGCTAATAAATATAATTCTTGATTTTATCTTCTGCTTTTCTACAAAAAGTTCCAAAGAGCCATTTTGAATTTATTATTCTATTAAGAGTCTGACTCATTCTTCTTTCATACTTTATTTGTATTTATAAATGGGGTAAGATTTTCATGATACCAAATTCTCGATGTGTCCCTGATGCTTATGAAACCCTCTCAATAACTCACATTTCCCCTCTGCCCCAACAAGTTTAAAAGGCAAGTTTTTCAGCTCAGATGCCATAATTGTTTCATCTTCTCAAAGCTGCCTGTTTTCAGTAGTATTTCATAGAGCCACTCTTCCAGTAAAGGATAAAATAAACCTTACTATATGCTTTCTTAAAGCTTTTACTTTCTCTAGCACTAAAGAACAGACAAGAAGAAACTGCATAAGCCTATGACATTCAGTAGGAGGTAAGTGCCTTTTTATTTTGTGCTGTTTTATTTTATTTGGCATTTAACAAGCTCAAGAAAAATGCAAGACCTCTCCATTTTACATGCTAGACAAGTAGCCATAGCAAATCTTTCCCTTGATGATCCCTGAAAAGAGGACAACTGTCAAGTGTTTTTGTATGTCAAAGAGACCTATCTCAAACATCAAACCATTTGAAATATGCATAAATTAATATCCATGTAAAATTTGTACTCTACTCCTTTAAAGAGCCAGATGCTGTTTAATTTTTTTTTAATTCCCAAATCTTCCAATATTGAAGCTCCATGGTGCTATAACTCTACTCTTTAAGAGACTTCAGATAATACCTGACACATTACTACAAGCTCCCAGAAGGGAACATAGTCAAGTCTGAGATATATAAACAAAGGTGATATTTTAAAAGAGGAATGGAAATCTACAGAAATATCATTAAACGCATGGCATAATTCACCTTAGGAGGTAATATAGTCAAACCACAGTTTCTAGGTAAGACTAGATTAGTGTAGACACAGTAATCTTCCCTTCTGTTTGAAAATCTCCAGAAAAGGAAATTACACTGTCTTCTATGTTAATAGCTACAGTAGTCAAGATATCATTCAAATCCAAAAAGCCTTTTCCATTTATAAATCATCTATTCCCATTCAACCTAGGATGCAATGAAGACTAACTAGTCACTCCTATTACATCACAATTATCTCTAAAGTGTAGAATCTAAGCGAAGATGCTTTTTGTTTATGAGCAGCTAATTTTTTCTAAACTGTGCAAGGCCTACGAGATGATAGTAGCTATAAAAATAGACTTGAAACAACATTCTGAATACCTCTGAAAGCCCAGGAGGATGAAGAAAACAAGGTATTGTCCAAACCAAGGTCATGTAGAATAAATTTCTTAAAAAATGATTCAATAGGAAACCAACCATGTATTTTCAGCCTCCTGTTTTTGCTGCTTGAATAGTCTCACTATCTTTAAAGTTCTTTTCTAGTCAGGTAAGACAGAGCCCTATGGGATTCATTCCCCCTTGTGCAGGTTGCTTAGCTGAGCCATACATTTCTATTGGCCCTATTGATTAGGCATCTGCTTCCTCTGTGAGGATGGTTTGCTCTTGTGGAACCGTGTTTAGCAGCTGTTACAGTTCAGATGAGTGTTGACAGGATGAAAATTAAATTAACACCCAATAACATTTTAACACCTGGTCCAACAACTGCAATATCATTGAATTTCACCTTTTCAAAATTGCTTCTGGAGTTAATTCATCCTTACTTTGACTTTGACCTACGGAGACACTCCTATGATTTTGCTACAAAAGACAGTCTTCTGACTGCTCATTTATAATTTCTGTGAAACTTCCCTCTGATCCATGTTCAGGAAGTGCATGGGTAGTCTCTGGAAAATATAGTGGAAGTATTCCTTTGGATGATGTGCCACTCTCCGGATAATAGCTGAAGAGTGATCACAGACAGGAAAGGTTAAGCAAAATGGAAATATGTTTCACTGTAGCACAAACCAGATTTATGGGCAAATAAACATATACTCAGAGAAAATAAAGTTACAAGGAATACAGATTTCACACACGTATGACTTCCTAAGTCTTGACTGGCTGCAGTTAACGGTGGAAGGTGCAAGTCCTTAAGCTCACAGACCCTGGGGTCAGATAGCCTGATATAAATACCCAACTCTAACACTAGTAATTGTGTGACATTGTGTAAAATATTTAAAGCCCTAAATATCAGCTTCCTCACAAATCTAACAATTACTAGCATCTGTTACACACAGTTGTTGAGACCATTATGAAATCAACATTAAAACAAAAAACTTCAAAGTGATATTGCCCCCCACAGTCTGAAACACACTTAGCCAGGGAAAGCTTAGGTACCAATATTATTTCACAGACTGCCTGAACTGAAAGACAACTCAGAACATTTCATCATCCTACCCTCTCCTTTCACTGTAAATAAGCTTAAGGGGGTTCAACAACTTCCTCAAGGATATAGTCATATAGTCAGTACTGAGAAGCAAAGGCAGGTTTCCTCGTCTGAACTTTCATTTCCTTTTTATAAGACTGCAACCTCCTTAATAGGCTATTTATTAAGATTCTGTGACCATGCTATGTAACTCATTCACTTAAATTTCTATCCGTATTTCTTTTTCTCCTCTGGGAAAGGAAATGGGGCTATTTGCTATTTGCCAGGGCTATTAAGACACATAAGGTAATAAAACTATCATGTTATCATTTGCTATCAGATGCTAGATGTTCTGCTGAACAAAAAATTAATATTGTGTCAAAACAGAAATGCAAGGGAAAAACATTATCACACAACCACAATACAAATACAACCCAGAAAACAATTGCTAAAAAATAATGATCTATTAAATTGATTTCCTATGTCTTTCATTTCCTTTTTTTTTATTTCTCTTTTCTCAATCTCACTGTTTGTTATATTTGTAGGATAAGGGGATTAGCAAAGGGAAGAAATCCATCTTTCAATCTTTTTAGCAAATGTTTCATAATTTTAGACTGATTTTTGTGACTGTGAAATTTCTGGATTAACTATAAATTGTATTTATTCATCTACTTTCTCACCTGCCTTTTTATTCTCTAATAGAAATCAAATTTTTGTGCTTTATGGTAACTTCAATTTTCTTCATTTCATTTGTTTTGCTTCTCATTCTGAGTTCATGTGATAATAGAGACTCCAATTGAAAGATAAATTGGGAGTGACAATATTTTTATAAAATTATACTTTTTAAATTATTTTGATTCTTAAATAAAAACACCCCAATCCTGCATTAAATGTGCAAATCAATGTGTTACCAAACATAAAATATGCTTTTCAATGTGGGATATAATATCATGGAAGAAAAAATTACTAAGGGGAAAGGATATGAGACATAACTATTCTAAATTGTTGGTATGAGAAGTATAGTCCTCCAGGAGTGAAAATCAAATGGTGGGATCTGGTAAATACTTTAAAAGTGTTATTTAATTGTTCCATTCTCCTAAATGGTTTCCCATATCTCCTCATAGGCAACTTTATCTATTAGAAGGGGTCTAAAAGGATCTAATCACCCTGGAGAGGGTGAGGAGGAGAAACTGGAGAGTGTACAATATATATTTCACATACATACACATGTATTTATACATACACATCCAGTTTGAAATGTGAAAGTATAATCTGTTTCAAAATACATACAGCATTAAATATCTCTATGTTTTCAAAATATATATGCATAAACACAGATACATATTTTCTGAAATAGGTGTGTTTTCAGTAGCAGTAGTAATAATAATACTAGCAACAGTAAAGAAACTTATTTCAAGCCACCTGAGTATGCATTTACTGTAGGAAGAAAGGTTGTAAGAATTTCAAATTCTTATACATGCAAGTGATATTATTTGAAATAAGCCTTATTGAAGATCAGTTTTCATACAATAAATCTACTTTTTAAGTACAAAGAATTTTAACAAACTCATGAATTTCAGTAGCCACCATTATAATCACAGTACAGAATATTTTCCTTAACCCAATATTTCTCTAATTTCTTTTTGTTTCAATGCTCTCTACATTTTCAGCCCACACTTAAACACTAATCTTTTTTTTACAAATGAAGTGTATGAGTTTGTCTTTACCAGAATGTCTCAGAAATATAGCCATGTAATTGACAGTTTCTTTTCTGTTTGTTTTAACTTTCATTTCTGTTTTATTCATTGTTTAGTATCTTTTATTGAAAATAATTTATTTTTCTACTGAATTAGCTTGATGTATTTGTTTAAAATTAATTGGTTCTCTAACATGAGGTCATTTTTAAATTCCATGTTCTTTTTCCTTTATTTAAATGCCTTATCAAAATTTATATTAAATTTTTAGTATCTCCTTGTCTATTTTTTCCACAACATAGGATATGTCCCCTCAGGTGTGGTCATCATAGTTTTTATTAATACTATGTCTTCAAAAGTTTTATGACAAAAAAAAATATGATCATGTCAATATGTCATCAATATAGATAACTTGTTTTCTATTTTTGAGGCAACAGTTTACAATGCCATGTATGATTTAGTGTTACAAGTTCACATCACTTCAGACATATGTTACTACATCATACCCACTGCCAAGAGATCCATAGTCCATTGCCCCCTCTCCACACTATGCTTCCTACCCCCATCCTCATTCTGAATGAGGCCTCATTCTGCAGTCAGATGTGAGGAGGTATCTCATTGCAGTTTTGTTTTTCATTTGCTTGATGGTGAGTCATTTTTCAGACACCTATCATCCATCAGTGTATATTCTTTGGAGAACTATGTATTTTGGTCTTCTCCCCATTTATTTTCATTGGGTTATTGAGTTGTATCTTTGTAGATCTTGGATATAAGTGTCTTGTCATGCATGATATACTACTTCTACCATTCAGTAGGCTGTCTTTTTGTTTCAATAGTAATTTCTTTTGCTGTGCAGAAGTTTTTCAGTTTGAAGTAGTTCCATTTGTTTATTTTATTGCTGTTTTTACTGATGTTTGTTTTATTGCTGTTGTAGTCAAGTCCCCAAGGACATCATTGAAGTCAACGTTATAGAGTATTTTCCTATGTTTTCTTCTGTGCAATTTATGACTTCATGTCCTATATCCAACTTTTTAATCCACTTGACTTGATATTTGTGTATAGTAGTCTTATTTCATTTTCTGTACACAATAAACCATGTTAAAAACTAGAAAGCATATGTTTTTCATCGATTCTATTATAATAGATGAATTTTAGAGAATAAATGTGGGCTTATTTCTAGGATTTCAATTCTATTTCAGTGTTTTTGTGTCTATTTTTATTACAATACCATTCTGTTTTGATTACTACAGTTTTGTTGTATAATTTGAAGTCTGGGTGTGAGACCTCTATTTTTTCCTGAGTTGCTTTTGCTCTTTAGGGCTTTAGGGCTCCATATGAATTTCAATAAAATATATCTTTAATTTCTTGAAGTATATCATTGAAATTCTGACCCATGGTAAAGAGTATCTTACCTATTCTTCATGTCTTCTATTTATTTTAATAATTTCTATTAGCTTGTTCTGTACAAGTATTACTTTCTTTGTTAATTTTAGATATAACAGTGATATTAAACAACAGTTTTCAAGACTAATTACTTAGGATCTGAAATGCTCCTGTTAAGACTAATATGTTCACACTATGGTAAGCATTGATTTTTATTGTTAGATGATAATGATACTGTTAGATGATGATGATATTGTTAGATGATGAGGGGGCATGGAAAATTTTATAAACCTTCAAGGTATTTAAAATATGGTTGAATATTTATGTGGTCTTATTAACAAATGACACAATTTTGGAAATTTTTAATTTTGTACAATACAAAAACACATGCCTGTGTGGAGAAAACATTTTTCTTCACTGATGAGAAAGAATAAGATGGGATAAAATCAGGAAAAAATTGATATATTTTAATGATAACATATGAAGTTATCAGGTAATACTTCATGAAATTATTAAACTGGGAGAGATCTTAATATTTTGAAATATTTAGTCTACATTCATGTCTTCTAGAAAGAGGTAGAAATCTTTTTTTAAAAAATACATAATAGTCTAATATAAAACATTACATCTTGAATTAATAAAAGACAGTTTGTCACCATCTGGTTTTATTTAGAGATATTCCAGACAGAAAAATAAAATTAGTCTGAATGTTCATCAAGTTTATAATTGATTTCTCCAGTTGTGTAGAACATGATCATTTTGGTAACCAAAGGAGGAAGAACTACCAATTCCATTTGTCAGCTATAAAATATAACCAATTAGTTAATAAATAATCCATAGACTTAAAACCTAGAATTAAGCTTGAGAATAATCTGATAGGAACACTTCATTGAACAGATAAGGAAACTATGACTGTACAAGATGATTTGGTTGGAGCCATGATTACATAGTCATAAAAAAAATCAAGATTCAAATGGAGTCACATTATCAAGCAGATTAATATTCATTTACCACACCAATTCCTTATCAATAACTGTGACAGCATCAACTAATAGGAGTCTGAAAACCCTGTGATCTTTCACTATGCTTGCCAGAGAAAATCAAGATCCATGTGTCAGACATGTTGTAAGAGAAACTACTGTTCAGATGTTTGCCAGCCTATGTTAACAATGCCCTCACTTGCTACAGCAGAAGATTGCTAATAACAATATAAAAATAAAAAACAAAATTTTGAAAGAGAATGCTCAAATTTATGTTTTTGGTATTTGTTGCCAATATATAATAGCAGAAAATTGCATATGTATAGACAGAGTAAGAAATATAATTTTTCTGGGCAACATGAAAAAGATAAATTTTCTTTCATATATAGAAAATATATTAACTCTTTCAACATAAAACACAATCACAATTGGATATCTGCAGTTTTATTTTTGGCATTCTATAAAAATGACTCATATAATATATATATAATATATATTTATTATATGAGCTATATATCATATAATATAAAGTCATGTAATATATAGAGCTTCATTCCTATAGAATTATTATATATTATATACAATTTATGTATATTATATCATTGTATTCCCCTCGGGTTCTCCCTCCACCATATCACCCATGAAATGTCATCTTGATCATTTTGTGCTCATCCCTTACCTGATTTCTCCCTCCTCTACCCCTGCTGCTTGCCCTAGTTACATTCTTAGCTTATTTTGACTTTTTCTTGGCCTTTTTTTCCCCTATATCCCATCTATAGGTGAGGCCATATGGTTTCTGCCATTTACTTTCTGACTTATCTGCTAACATGATTTCTTCTAGGTTCATCCATATTATCACAAATATGTTATATTTTTCTTTTGTGATTACAGAATACTACTCCATTTTGTAAATATAACATATCTTTTCAACCATGTATTAGTTTTGGATTATTTGGGTTGTTTCCATACCCTGAATATTGTGAATAGTGCTGCAATAAACATCCGAGCACAGGTGTCTTTTTGAACTAGTGTTTTGAAGTCCTCTGGTAGATTTACAATAGTGTCATTGATGGATCAAATGTGGTAGTTAAATTTTCAGTAGTTTGAGAGGCCTCCACACATCTTTCAGTAGTTTGAGGACCCTCCACACATAGTGGCAGGACCAATTTTCATTCCCACCAGCAATGTAAGAGTGTTCCTTTCTCTCCACATTTATGACAGCACTTGTTGCTGTCCTTTTTTTTTTATTATTTTATTTTTTCTTTTTGATATGGGCTATTCTTACTGGTTAATATGGTATTTCATTATGGCTTTGATTTGCATTTCCCTGATTACAAGTGATGTTGAGCATTTTTTCATATGCCTTTTGGTTATTTGTATTTCCTCTTTGGAGAATTGTTTTTTTAATTCTTCTACCCAACTTTTGACTGGATTTTTTGCTTTGCTTTTGTTAAGTTGTTTGAGTTCTTTATGGATCTTTGTTATCAAACCCTTATGACTTGTAAGGAGTGATTTTTTTTTTTCCTGATCTGGTAGGGTTTCTTTTTGGTTTGGGTATTATCTCTTTGATGTACAGAAACTTTTTAATTTGATGTAGTTTCAGATGTTTATGTTTTCCTTCTTTTTTTTAGCATGTGTAGATGTATCCTGAAAAAGGTTTCTGAAGTGTAAGTCTTGGAGCATTTTGCCCATATTTTCCTCCATGTATTTCATGGTTTTGGACCTTATATGCAAGTCTTTTATCGATTTTGAGTTGTTTTTTTTTTACATGGGAGGAGGGAGTAGTCTAGATTTATTAAGAGTCACGTGTGGAATGAAGAAGAAATTGAGATGGAAGAGATTGATAGCAATCGGTGATGCTAGCCCACAGAACAGGGTTCCTGGGAAGCATGTCCAGGTCCAACTTTAATGGAGCTGAGAATATACCTTAGCAAGGAAAAGTTACAATAATGTAATGAAGAAATAGCAAAGCATATTTGACACGCAGCAGGCAGGATGCAGGGATGTGCGATACAGGAGAATTTATCTTTTGGGCAACAGCCATTACTAATAAGTCATATGTCTCTTGAGCCTTTCCAGAGTTACAGTTGAGAGATGTGTTATTGACCACCCTCTAGTGTGCCAGAGGGGGCTCTCTAGAGAGATAGGAGGTGTTCCTCTTATTTGAAGCTCCATCCCCCTACCTGCTTCCACGTTCCACATAGATTAATTTTTTTGCATGCAGTGGCCCAGTTTTTCCAACACCATTTATTGAAAAGGTCATCCTTGTTCCAATTGGAGTAATTTTTTTAAAAGAAAAAAAAGCTTACTACAGTTGTACAAATATAGTTTTCTTAAGAAAAACCATAATAAAGCTGAGTTGTAGAAGACCATAAAACTAAGACTGAATGGCTACAGCCTTCAGAATCATTTACATACACATACAATACCAACTTAAAGATCCACTAAGAAAGTAGCAGAAAATCCAAAAACAACATAGCTCTAAAATTTTAGCAAACATAAATTAAAAATGAAAATAAATATTATTAAGAGAAAAAATTACAAATTAAAATTTACTTGAACTGTTTTAGTTATTGCACAAAAAATACATAGTAATTTCAAATATTTCCCATCTAAACTATTGGTATTTTTCTGGAAATCATGAGTTGTCAAATATCTGAAAAGTTATCACACATTCTGAACAAGTTCAAAACTTAAAATACAATTATAGAAAAGTAATAGTTGAATGTAGGCTGGTAATTTTTTTCTACTTACTGAATAACAGTAAACTCAGGGAGCTTCTATATTTAATCAACACTTGTTCTATATATGAAACCAAACATACAGTTATTTACAAATTCAATAAATTATGAGTGTTTTTAGCCTAGAATGTAGATAACTTGTCCAAAACTAGCATTAAGGATAGAAAGCATAGTATCTACTCTTCAAAAACATAATTCTACTGCCACAATAACAAGAGCTCTATAAGCCAGGAAGAATGCTCATAGAGATAAACATTATTTACTTATATTGATATAGGTTGGTAGATAGGTTGACAGATTGATGGATATTGACTGTCTTAAAACTGTATTGTTAAATTGTCATCTAATATTATTCCATGTCAGGAATTTCATAGTTTTACATTTGAAAGTACATCTGCAGTAACTTTAGTTACTTTGAGAATACACTTATCACTAAAATTTCTACATAACTAAAACTTACAATAGCAACCTTACAGCAACTTAATTCTCCATGTCTTAATAGAACCTGACAGTATAACATTGGTTTCTATACACATCACACTTCTTACTCTCTTGGGATATTGTTATTACCCTACTCTTTATCCTGACAGTATAACATTGTTTTCCAAAGACATCACCCTTCTTACTCTGTTGGGATATTGTCATTAATATTTGTCCCTACTGTTTTGATGATACCTCTCCACTCCACAGTAATTACATTCACAGTTACTAAAATTTTATATCAGTAACATCATGTGGAACTTAAGCAACAGTCAGTAATATGCACAACACAAAGGCAAAGTGCTTTCATGACATACACTGGCAAAAATGAGGTGCAGTTCAAGGTGATCAAGAAAAGAGAAAACAAAGACACAGTGGTGTGATATTTTTCTTAGAGTAGACTATCAAGCAGGGACAATTCAGACTCAATCCTTTTGACCCTACAGTGTGAAATGACCGGCAGTTCATACATATTCCATTAAAAATTGTTGCAATTTAGCGAAATGTAGGTACAGTTTAATCTATATATTCAGTCTTTATTAAAGAAAACTTTTGGTGGAGAGGAATTACTACATTTTATGTTTAAGATCACTTAAGCTTGTAAAGTAGTTTGCTACCATGTAATCACATCAAATATGTACCAGGAAATATACTAGATACTTGAAATAAGTTATTATATGCATGCTCCACTGTAATATTGTAAAATATTAAAGTTTACATATGTGGATAGAGAAATGTCTCAAAAGTTTAATAATTTTTTAAGAGCACATGATTAAAAAGTGGTAGCACAAAATTAGAAATTGAATACCTCCATGCATGTACAACTTAGCCAGACAAGCTTTCTGGGCTTACACTGGTGGAAATTGTCACACATTACACTGAACTAGGTCATCTGGTTCATTTTTAATCTAAAACCCTCAGCAAATACTTCTTGAATATTTCCTGTGTTCAAGCCACCTAGAATAGTTGTGCTTTGAAGGATGAAATTAGTGAGTTAGAAATAAATCCTGCCATAAAAATGCTAATGTGGACAGGCAGATAAGACACATACTAACAATGATACAATAAAGAAAGTGATGTGAGCCCTAATATATATATATATATATATATATATATATATATATATATATATATATATATATATATAATCTTCTTGAGTTCAAAGAAAAAATTATTATATTTTGCTGATGCATCAGAATTGATTCCGTGGAAGCAGTAGCATTTGAGCATTGGTGATCATGTGGAGAAATTGAAACCCTCATATATGCTGGTAAACATAAAATTATCAAAGGTGTTAGTTCCTTAATGAATTAAGCAGAATTTCCAGAAATTCTATCACTAGGAATATACCCCTAAAATAAATGAAGGCATGTTTACCTATAAAAAATTGTACACAAGTGTCTATAGCAGCATTATTTAATAGTCAAAGATGGAAATAGTCCAAATGTTCATCAACACAAATGGATAAGAAAAATATATATATTATTCTCATATGGAATAATATTTGTCTGTAAAAAGGAATGAAGTGCTGACAGGTACAACAACACAGATAACTCTTAAAATATGCTGTGTGAAAGAAACTTCACAAAAGTATACATAT